>PVJH01001579.1:0-55165 GCA_004026705.1 Nesogale talazaci | reverse complement strand
CCCACGTTGACTGATCCGCGGGTCAGATCACACAGCCTCCATTTGGTTTTCAGTATTTTCAGTATCAGGTCTCTCACGCCCAGCTTGTTACTGATTTTGAATCATATTTCTGAGTTTGTAAATCTTTATGAGACCATAAAACCTCATCTTTCTCCCATAAAGTAGCTGGTGAATTTGAACCACCAACCTCTTTACAGCCCAAAGTATAACCTACTACCGCAGCAGAAAGCCTTCTGTCTGACTATAGATTCCAAGATTTTGCAAATAATAGGCATTCTGGAATTATACAGAGACAAAACATTACAATGTATATATTAATAAAACATAGCTTAACAACGGCGAAAATAAATTTTTTCTTTAAAGAACTATACATGAAGTGGATTGGGGCAAGTTGTCTTCCATATAAAAGAGCATGGCAACAGGATAGGAAGGGGGTTAGGAATCTTGAAACTATCCAAAGGTGTGACTATGGCAGTGTGTCTTCAGCAAGGTCACCACACCAAACTCACTGCTGTCGAGTCCTGGCTGACTTGGAGTGACCCCCTGAGGGTCTAGGAGACTAACTGCTAATGTGAGTAGAAAAACCCAGTTTTCCTCCTGTGGAGTTTCTGGTGGTTTTCCATGCAGATCCCAGCCCAATGGGTACCCATGGCCCCACCAGTTCTCCTTTTATAAACTGGGGAAGGCAGTAAGAATTTGGACCTGTGCGAAAATCCCCCACTCTCTGTTCAGTTTGTTTTATCGTGGTTGCTTGTGTATCGCTGTGATGCTCATGGTACCTTAAATGCCAGCAGGTCTCAGTGCAACTTGCAGAACACGACAGAGTAAAAGGAAGTTGACGATCCACTTCTGAAAATAATTGGCTCTTGAAAAGGTTATAAATAACAATGGACATTGTCAGATGCAATACCGGCAGATAAACCCCTCAAGTCGAAAGGTGCACAAAATGCAGTGGAGGGAGAACTGTCTCCTCAGAGTTGAGTCAAATTTCACGCCATGGATAATGTTTAGGGAACCATCATTTGCTGCTTTGTTGTGACTCAAAAGCAGATATTCATTAATAATTATGACTTGATATATAAGCAATGTGAACCCGGTAAAATTAGAAGTTGTCAAAAATAAAGTGCAATTCAAAAAGATCAATTCAATCGGCATTAGTGAGTTGCAAAAACACAGTGTTGGTCATGTTGAATTGAATACTTGTAGGGTCTCCATGTGGCTAATGACAAATAGAAGAGGATGACATTCATTATCTAGAAGAACATTTTAAAATCTATTCTGAGATGCATTGGTGTCAGTGACAGATTAATGTCCATAGAAAGGAAAACCAGTTACTATGACCACTACTCAAATGTATGTACCAACTACTAATGTAGACAATGAAAAAAAGAAATTTGAATCAATGTCTTCAGTTTGAAATTGATCAAACATGTCATCAAAATGCATTGATAATTATTGGTGATTTGAATAGGAAAGTTGAGAACAAAGAGGAAGGATCAGTATTGAAAAATATGACCTTGATGTGCAAGAACACTTTGTTCTATTAAATTGTCCTTATGTGAAGCTCACCTTCCCTACATGATCACTGAAGACAAAGGTGTTCATAAGCAAACGTGGTGAAGAAAGCTGATGGTGCCCGGCTATCAAAAAATGTAGCATCTGGGGTCTTAAAGACTTGAAAATAAACAAGCAGCCATCTAGCTCAGAAGCAACAAAGCCCACATAGAAGAAGCCCACCAGCTTGTGTGACCATGAGGTGTCAATAGGATCAGTAATCAGGCTTTAAAGAACTAAAAATCATAACACTGCATGCCCACCTTTCTGATATGATTACTGATGACAAATGTGTGTATTAGCAAACGTGGTGAGGTAAGCTGAAGGTGCCCAGCTATCAAAAGATACAATGTCTGTGGTCTTAAAGGCTTAAAAGTAGACAAGCGGTCATCTATCCCAGAAGCAACAAAACCCACATGGAAGAAGCACATCGGCCTGTGTGGAGATGAGATTTTTGAAGGGATCAGGTATCAGACATCAAAGAACTAAAAATCATGTCACTATAAACGAGGGGGAATACAGATTGGGGATCCAAAGCCTATCAATGGGTGAAGTGACATACCTTTACAGAGGGGTTCTAGGGAGGAGATGAGTCAGTCAAGATACAGTGTAGTAACAATGAAATATGCAAGTTTCATCTAGTTTTTAAGTGCTTCCTCCCCTCCCACTATCATGATCCTAGTTCTACCTTACAAATCCAGAGAGACCAGGAGATGTACACTGGTATAGACAGGAGCCAGAAACATGAAGATTCAGGATAGATGATCCCTTCATGGTTAGTGGTAAGAGTGGTGATACTGGCAGGTTGGAGGGAAGGTGGAGTAGAAAGGGGGAACCAATTGCAGGGATCTACATAAAATCTCCTCCCTGAGATACAGACCACAGGGAAGTGGGTGAAGGGACACGTCAGACAGTGTATGATATGACAAGATAATGACAATTTGTAAATTATTAAGGTTCATGGAGGAACGGGTGTGGGGTGGGAGAGGAAATATGGTGAGCTGATACTGGGGCCCTAAGTAGAAGGAGGAGGATGTTTTGAGGATGATGATGGTGACAAACGTGCAATGTTGTCTGCATACAATTGATGTATGTATTGATCACAATAAGTTGTATGTTCCCCTAATAAAATGATTTAAAAATTATGACCTTTGTGATAAAAATGGTACAGGAGATCACATGATAAAATTTTGCAAGGCCAATGATCTCATCATTACAAATACCATTTTACAGTGATTAGGCATCAAATATTTTTATTGTGTTCACTTATACAGTAGAAGGTGTAAACGGTCTGGTGCCTTTTTAGTTGTTCATGAGTTAGTTAAATCACGTTTGGCATGAGTACAATTTTATTATTGTATTTGTCAAGAGATTATGCATAGTTAAAGATCTGTGTGCAAGTGCCAAGATGACAAGGTGTGGACTGCGGTTGTTAGATTGTATGTCCGCTTGTTGAACTTATGTGAAAGCAGGGGTAGACGCCAACCTGTCAATTAGATCACAGCCTGATGATGTGTTATTGGTGGTGTGCGACTTTTTTAATGAGAGACATTGAGGTCTCTCATCCTTCTTTGCTGCTTTGCTTGCTTGTATTTTGATTCTGACTCCAGGACAATTTAGGAACCTCGTCAGCCCGAGAGCCATTGGTGTGGTGGGCCTTGTAACCAGGCAATTCCGCACCCACTCACTGGTGATCTCCCAGCTTCTTGCGTTGTCTTCCCGCATCAATAACCAGCAGCTGTGTGGACCTGGAGCGTTCCCAGCTATTGTCTGACCCATGAACTTGTGGTCGACTGGGCAGATATAAATTTTTTTTTCTTATACATATATTAGTACCACTGCTAGTGTTTCTCTAGAAAATAGCCTAAAACAGTCTGTGTTAGAATTGAATTCTTTTACTATTCTTATTCCGTTAGAGTGCTAAGCAAAGAAGCTGGGAAGCTATACTTCATTTTCCCTGGATCCACAGCCAACAACCATGAAAGCAACAGTCAAAAAAGCAAATAGTGCATTGCATCTGGCAAAGCTGCTATCAACGAATCCGTGAAAATGTTAGGAAGCAAAACTGTCACTTTGAAGTCTAAGATGCATTTGACTCAACCTCTAGTATTTTAAATCACTTCGTATGCATTCAAATGCTGTACAAGGAATAAGGAAAACTGAAGAAAAGTTGATGCATTAGAATTAAGGTGCTGGTAAATAATACTGGCTATAACTATGATTATCAGCAAAATGGACAGATACATTTGGGAAGAAGTACCGCCAGAATGCTCCTTAGAATTCAAGAGGGAGACTTTGTCTCACTCACTTTGGGCATGCTGTCAGGAGAAAGGAGCGAGATAGTGAAAGAAAGGAAGATTCTCGATCCATTTACACAGTGGCGGCAACACTGGACTCAAACATAGCAGGGATTGGCAGACAGCAGTGGATGGGACATTGCTCCTTTCAGTTATACTAAGGTCATTAGGAGTTGTAACTCCCTGATATCTCCTGGCAAGAGCAAGATGTACAAAGTGGGAGGAAGCTAGTGCATGAAGGAAAATACACAAGCAGCAATACAGTACCCCAAGGTAGCAGAAATGTGCTACAGCTGCTAGGTTTCTGGAGACAGAACACTTTGTGAGAAGGCAGCCTGAAATGATAGGTGGTCTTTGGTGGAGCAGGAGAGCAAACCCAAGGAGACCTCGAAGGGAAGGAATCAGTTGAAACAGCTCTCTGATATAGCTTCCCTTTTACCCTTCAATTTGACTTACCAGCGAAGCCCAATCATAAGCAAAGAGTCCATAGAAAGAGCCCACAGAGATCAGATCCTTGATGGAGTTAAGGGAGAACATTCATCCATGCATGTTTCATATGAGATAACCAAGAATGGGGATTTTTATTTTATTCTGTTCCACTCCTAGGAGTGGAATCCGACTCCTAAGAACTCCCTGTGCTCCATATGGTTTTCAGTGGCTGGTTTTCCTGAAGTAGATCACCAGGATTTTCTTCCAAGGCATATGTCTATTCATGCTATTGCTCTAACTTCTTTATGGATTCTACCCAGCAGAAGGATTGCTGGGCTGTATGGATTTTTTTACTTTCCACAGTGGTGATATATGTTTACAGCCCAATCAGCAGGATGTGAATGTTCAAAGTTTGCCACAGCCTCTGCAGTATTTGCTATTTTCTGTTGCTATATTTTTTAAATCTTTGTTGTCCTTCATGGTTTAAGGTATTGTAAGCATCTCATCATTGCTATGAGTTTCATCTCCTGGATTGTTGATGGTCTTGACCATTTCATCATACCTTTTTTGGGCCATTTGGATGTCATCTTTGGTGAATTATCTGTGCTCTTTGCCCATTATGAAATTCTATTATGTATCTTTTTCTTATTGAGGTGTTGCTGTTTTCTATATATTTTAGATATTAGTCCTGTCTCCATTATGTCATGGCCAACAATTCTCCCCCCACTCCACGGATTCTCTGTTTATTCTCTCCATGAGGTTTTTGTGCACCTACATCTCTTATTTTTATAGGTCCCAGTCATCTATTTTGTACCTTACTGTGCTTATTCTTTGTTATAACTGATAATGGGCTTCTGTCCTGCAATAGCGCCCATGAATTTCTCCCTATTTTCTCATGGATAGTGTTTCTAGAGCAGAGATTTGCATGTAAAAGTCTGGTCTCTCTTGAGTTCTTCTGTGAAAAACCTCTACGAGTGGGAACTAACTTGACGGCACCTGACAACAAGCCGCAGCAGCAACAACATATGCAGGGACTGGTGGACAGGGAATAAAGAAGACTGTCGGCAATGTAGGAGTTGGAATTGGGCTCCTAACTGTGAGGTCAACAGTTCACAGATCACCACGTCGCTCTGCGGGAGAAAGATGGGGCTTTCTATTTCCAGGGAGTCTTGCCTTCTTGGAAATTCACAGGGGCAGTTTGCCTGGTCTGAGAGGGCTGAGCTGCGGTGTAATCAACTAGATGTCATAGAGAATTGGTCAGGGACATGGATCCCACCAAAGCACAGTGATGCAATGCTCACCATGTTCGAGTGACTCATGCTCTTCATTTCTGCATTTCACATATTCTTGCCTCTTTGGCTAGAGGGCAGTGAGTTCCGTGTGGGAGGAAGGATTGATGTTTCTAAAATTTGTTGTTGGAAAGGAGTATTACAAGTACCACGGGCTGCCAGAGAACAAACAAGTCTTTCTTGGAAGAAGCATGTGTTCCTTAGAAGCCAGGGTGGTGAGAACATATCAAATGTACTTGGCCTTGTTATTAGCAAAGCCCTGTCCTCAGAAAGGGACATTCGTTTAAGTGACAAAGAGAAAGGTTCAGAGTGTGATGGATTGACATTAAAAAAGTGGCGAGGATGTCGGCAGCCTGGGAAATGTTTCTTTCTATTGTGTAGACTCTATATACTACAGAGGGCCTCTGAGTTGGAACGGAGTCTACGGAACCTAACGGAAAAAAACAATAACCATGTTGCTTTGTTTCAAGAAGACTTCCGTGGCTATTTTTGGAGTTTAGGCATTATCACAGGGCAATGATTTTAGAGGTTTATCTAATTTCTATGATTCCAGGCAATCTGAAGTCTATGAGCATATAAAATTTTGTTCCGTGCTTCCCGCTTTGATCAGGATTCTTCTACAGAATCTTTGATCAAAACGTCTGGTAATGGTAGCTGACGCAGTCCTGTTTGCTTGTTCTTCTGGCAAAGGAGGCAGCTATTCAGAGGCAGTTAGTGAATAAGCTGTGCTCTCTTTTCATTCCTAGCTCTCCTTTGTCCTCTGTTGCTTCTGGTGAATGTGACCAGTTATTGGATGGCCACTGACCAGCTTTGAATACTCTTGGCACTACATATTAAGCTAGGATGTAGAACAGAAACATAAGCACTTTATTATGCCAATCGATTAACTGAGATATTCCATGAAACCATGAATCCAAATTTCCAAATTAAGAAGGGATATATCCTTGGATTTTTTTTTTATTAAGCAGCTTCATCAGATATATTGTTTAGACATTTTTATCAATATATCTGAGCCTTTAAAAAATTTAAACTCATATAGGATGTAATTAGCATCGAGATCTGTAGCGTTTGGTTTATAGTTCAAGACTATATATATTCTATTATCTTTCTCAATAATGTAACATCTAAGATCATAGATTTCAAAGCATGAAGGTATCTTTTTTTTTGTCTCTTGTTCTTTTTTTGTTCTTTTGAAATCATTTTATTGGGGGCTCATACAACTCTTATCACAATCTATACATATGCCCGTTGGATGTCAAGAACATTTGAACATCTGTTGCTCTCATCATTCTCAAAACATTTGCTTTCTATTTAAGCCTTTGGCATTGGCGCCTCATTTTTCCCTTCCCTCCTTGCTCTCCCACTCCCTCATGAATCCTTGATAATTTAGAATTTATTATTATTTTTTCATACCTTAAGCTGCCAAGTGTCTCTCTTCACCCACTTTTCTATTGTTCATACCCCAGGGAAGAGGTTATATGTAGAACCTTATAATCAGTTCCCCCTTTCTACCCCACTTTCCCTCCACCCTCCCGGTATCGCCACTCCCACCACTGGTCCTGAAGAGATCATCTGTCCTGGATCCCCTATGTTTCCAGGTCCTATCTGTGCTAGTGTACATCCTCTGGTTTAGCCAGATTGGTAAGGCAGAAGTGAGAACATGTTAGTGGGGAGGAGGAAGCATTTAAGAATTACAGGAAAGTTCTGTGTTTCATCATTGCTACATTGCAACCTAACTGGTCCTTCTCCTCCCTTGGACCCCTTTGTAAGGGGAAGTCCATTACCTATAGATGGACCTTGGGTCCCCACCTGTACTCCCCCCCATATTTATAATAATATAATTTTTAGTTCTTTGATGCTTGAAAACTGATCCCTTGCACACACATGCTGGTGTGTTTCTTCCAAGTGGGCTATGTTGATTCTGAGCTAGATGACCACTTTTCTACCTTCAAGCCTTTAAGACCCCAGAAGCTATATCTTTGATAACCCGGCACCATCAGTTTTCTTCACCACATTTGCTTGTGCATATATTTGTCTTCAGCCATCATGTCGGGAAGGTGAGCATCATGGAATGCCAATTTACTACAACAAAGTATTATTGCATTTAGAAAGTACTTGAGTGGAGGCCCAATGTCCATCTGATGCTTTAATACTGAACCTATAAATGTATGCACATGCATTTATTTCTCCATTATCATATATAAATATATTTACCTATGTACTTGCCTGTATTTAGACCTCTATAAATGCCCTTTGCCTCCTAGTTCTTTCCTCTATTTTCTTTTCTTTCCTCTTGTCCCACTATCATGCTCAGCTTTCATTTGGGTTTCAATAATATCTCTCTGTTACCTGAACCTTGATCAATCCCTACCAGACCACTCACACCCTTCTTGCCACTGATTTTGGATCACTTTTTGTTCCCTTGTCCCTGGGTTGGTCAACACCACCTCCTTTTTCACTCTTCACCCTTTTCGATGTTCCCCAGGAACCAACAGACCCATCTGTAGTTTTCTCCTCGAGACTGATTATCCAGCCTATGTTATATAGAGAGACCTGCAGAGATAATAATATGCACAAAAAAATGGACATAGCAAGATGAAGTGACCAAAGAAAACAAATGAATGACTACAACAAGAAAAAAACCAATGTACAGAAAAAAAAATAATAATAAAGAAAAAACGGTGACTGGTTTGAATCAGATGGAATGCCATACCATGCCCTAACCCCAAAGCCTATCCTTAGTACTCCCTCATGACTTCCATGCTCTGTCAACCCCCCACCCCCACCCCACCCCACTGCTTTGCTGCATGCCTTTAGTGTTTTCCTCTGTGTGGTAGGGTCAGACCAGGTGAAATCCCTATACTATGTCTCCAGTATTGTCCCCATAGGACCATGGGTCAACAAGGGACATCATATCTCATAGTGGAGCTGGCCTGTTCTGGTCCTCTCTCTGTGTTGATTGTTCTTAAGCCTTGGTGGGCCAGGAGGCACTCTACTTTCTCTTCCTCCCCCTTCATTTGCTCCCATGTCCCTCACCCCAGAACTTCAGTGTCATCCTCTAAAGTAAATTGCTCTGGGGGGAGGGGAGGCTGTCCTCATGGTTGCATTGGGGGCCGGGCCTTCAGGCCATTCTACTGCCTCTCACTCCATGTCATCATGCTGCATGCACATCCTGGAACATGGGGTTGAAGTCTGGTCCCTATATCCTTGTGGAGATATAAACAATATACTTCCTTCCTACTTTTCTGACCTGGCAGCAGGAGCTCTGGGCCAGTGAGTCTTAACTAGATGTCATTTTCTCCACCTTCCTCTCTTGTTCTTTTTGTTTATTTGTTTTTTGGGCATCACTGCCCTCTGGTGGTGAGAGTAGGAGGCCCAGCCTTTGCTTCTGTGGAGCCCCTGCTGGAATTGAACCTCCATCCCAGTGGACTGCAGTCCCGCGCACAACCACTGCACCACCGGGGCTCAGCTCCCCCCCTTTTTTTGTCTTGTTCTTTTTAATAACAAATCTACATCGTCATGATTGGAGGGTGGTTTTAGTTTGTTTACAAAGGTTTGACAGTAAACAATTAAATCACAAATTCATATATTTAAATTTATAGAAATGTCCAAATAATCTAAGAAGAATTAACAGCGTAAAACTCTGAGTTTTACTTCTTTTATGGGGAAGGTGGGGTGGTGAAAGGGTGGGAGTATCATTATGAGTGGCTTCCTGACTCAGTTTCCTTCAACACGTCACCACTTGCAAATGTTAAAATGAAATTCCCAGGCCTCCCATGTGTGAATCTTAGGCACTCAGAATTTACATGAAGAAGCTTATAATAAAGCCATGTCTCCATAATTAAATTACTTTTTGAATATATTATTTAGAAAATATAAACACAAAGTCATATTTTAGATCTATATTTTAAGTCATTTGTAATTACAAAGCACTACAGCAAACTGCCATCCTGCTCTAGGGAGACAAATGCTTGCTGCATCTCTACATAGTACAGGAGATAATTAATACCTATGACCTCAATTGTGCCTTCGATTTGCACATGAATATAACTATCCAACACTATTTCTCTTTTTGTCCTACTTATGCCTTATGATTTTTGTCAGCTAATATAATAAACTTGACTTTACAAAGCTGCAATTCTTCCAGGCAATGTGGTGTCTTTTGGACATTCTGTTGCTCATTCCAGTAGCCCCCATACTGTTGTGGTGTGCTCTGTGTACATTGCAATCCACAGCAACCCTATAGGGCACAGCCAGACTTTCTACGCTCTAATCTTGACAGCAGCAGAAGATTAGATCTTTTCTCCTGAGGAGTTGATGGTAGGTTCAAAAGACTCACCTTTCAGGTAATAGCCAAGGGCAACTAAAGTCATTTCTGCCATATTAGATGCATCTATTAAAAATAACCTGAAACTGCCTCTAGTTTAGAACTTTTATTTGTGGACTCCATGAAAGTGACTTTTAATTCAATCGAATAAATATTTAACAACCGTACTAAGTGCTATCATTTGTGGAGAATCACCTCCTTAAACCAGGTAGACTTCATTTCATACTGCTGAACACCAAAAATCAACATCCCTGATGGATGTGAGGGCCTTCTTGTTCTAAACCCCCGCCCCCTGTCAATCTCTGGTGCCTGTTGAGCCTTTGAAGGGTTCCAGTCCCCCTTCCACCCGGACTGCTTGATCCAGCCCCATTGACCAGTGCGCTGGGACTTGCAGAGGGCTGTGGAAGGCTGGTGACTCCCTGACTTCTGGCAAGAACTCCTTTAATTGAATGTTTACTCCAATTACCCCAAATAGAACTTAACATATTCTTGCTGGTTTTAGGGAACTTAAGTCCTTGCTAGGACACAACAAAATCCTTCTGAAAGATCTTGCTTCCTGTCCCATCTTATCTTGTCACTTAACAAAGCAGTGGGAGGGGGTGGGGAGAGGCACCAATGTGGACTGCCAGGCACACGGGGTTTTCTGTTTGCATCATTATCCCACCTTTCTAAAATTCTTTCAATTACCTGACAAGTGGTCAAAGAGTAGTATTTTTGTCAAATTGCTTTAATGTGTTTCCATGAGATGAAAAGGCTATTGTATCTTATCTTTTTTTATATCTCAAATTATTCACATATGCACTATATGCTTTTGTAGCAAATATTGTAGTACACAGGAAGGTTTAGGATATAGCTATTGCTTTGTCTTCATGATTCAGAGACTACATCCTACTCATCGAGTACATATTCTAGGCTTGTTTATAGGTTCTAAAAAATACAAAATATTCTTTTTCTGAGATTGCAATTAAGAGATGGAATGGAAGCTGTTCTAGCTTCAATGGTCCTTGACATTATCATTATTATTTTTCATGTAGGAATGAGCTCACTCTCTGCTATTAAGTTAATTCTGACTCAGAGTGACCCTTTCGGGCAGGGTTGAACTGACGCTGTGGGATTCTGAGGCGGAAATTCTTAATGGAATAAGAAGGCCTCATCTTTCTCCGGGGGAGATGTTGGTGGTTTTGATCTGCTGACCTTGTGGTTAGAAGCCCAGCACGTAACCCTCTAGACCTCCAGGGTTTCTTTACAGCAATGGTATACAAGGGTATAGTTAAAACTTTTAAAGAACCCACCTATAAGAAAAAATCCACATTGAAAATTAATCTCAAATTTTATAGACACTGTCTTTAGGGCTCATAAGGAAACAGATTTGGAAGGATCTTGAAGGCTTGTTTTCATGCAAATGGATTAGTCCAACCGTATTTGTTGTTGCAATTGGTTGCCATTGTGTGAACTTTTTATTCTTGGAGACCCCCATGTGTGCAGATTGGAAGTGTTTCAATGGAGGTTCATGGAACCTTTTGGCAACAGATAGCTAGGATTATCTTCTGAGACGACCAGAAGTTGGGTTTACTGTCAACTTTTGGTCAGTACTCAAGAGCTTAATTATAATAATGTGAAAAAAATTCAAATAAGCAATGATTTCCTTATTTTGTCCAATTAAAACGAGACTGAGGAAATTCAAAATTTCATCATTTAAAAAAAATTTAAGATAGAGCTTATAGAATAGTTCTTGTGGTGTAGTTACATATGTGATTGCACATTGGGCTGCTACTTCAAGGTCAGCAGTTCAAAGTCACCAGGTACTCCTTGTAAGGACTGGGCTCTCTACTCCTAGAAAAAGTTACAGTTTCAGAAACCCACAAGGGCAGTTCTACCTTGTCCAGTGGGGTTGCTGTAAGTCAGAATCAATGCTGGCAAAGAGTGGGGGTTTGGTTTTGACAGACTATGTGGAAGGGAGCACCCTCCCCCCCCATTGTTTTCCTTTATGGTAATATAATTTATTCCCACACCAAATAAACATCAGCAGTAATGACTGGAAATCAAATCTGCATATTTTAGTTAAAATATTGGACAATTTAAAAGGGAATAAATCATTTTATTGAGGGCTCTTACAACTCATCACAATTCATACCTCAATTATATCAAGCACATTTGTGCACATGTTGCCTTCATAATTTTCAAAACATTTTCTTTCAGCTTGAGCCCTTGGTATCTCCTCCTCTTTATTCCCTCCCTCTGCCACCCTCCTACAAAATTTGCACAGTTTTGAGGCATGATGAAAGACTGTTAGCCTTCGAACTAACATCACTGGTGATGACTTTATTGTCATTTGAGTTTGGAGAAATGGGGAAGTGAAGAAAAGATCAAATATGATATGTCCATTTTCTGAATGACACAGTTCTATTGATTTTGTAGAAAACTCTGCCTTTCTTTGCATTTTAATATCAGGGTAAAATCATCTAAAAGGGAAGAGATAATCAACAAAAACAAAAGTCTTAAATTAAAGATAACTTTGTGGATATAGCCTAATAAAAAGGGCATTCTCTTCTCCTCGCCCCCAAAACATAAACCTGGTCTTGTTCTTTCAGGAATCCACCATTTGCTCTGCAGTAAAGACCAACTCATGGTGACCTGTCTGTCAGAGGAGAATTGTGTTCTATCCAGGTTTGGATGACTGATTTTTGGGGGGTAGTGGGGAGGAATGAGGTAGTTCACCAGGTCTTTCTTCTGATACCCCTTTAGTTGGACTCAACCCGCTAAACTTGTAGTTAGTAACTAAATATGTTAATTGTTTATACTACGCAGGAACTCCCTGGAATCCACATATGCCTTGCAATGGTGAGGCCCACCCAGAGAAATAGAGCAAATCACTCCCATTTTCCACATCCACTCTGGCCTTCCTCTTGGCCTCATTCTGTGCTCCTGACCCTCACCCTCCACCCCCCCCACCCCCACCCCCCAAGCTCCAAAAAGAAGAAATTCGTCAATAGAGACTCTGAAACTCCCTCCCGGATTGTTCGTCTGCATAGAATCATTCTCCCTTTCGCAAACACAGAGATGTTATGGCTGGCTTTGTAAATGACTTTCTTGCAAAGATCAGCAGACTGCAGGAGAGTGATTTGTAGGGGGAGCAGACCTTGAGCCTGCAGGTTGGCAATGGCGGCTGGAACGTGAGCAGCTTTTCTTGGTGGAGAAATCAGGGTGAGGAGAGGTGAAAGACTCAGCTTTATTTGCACAATCGTCTGTATACTGACTTTATTAGATGGCCAAAAATACCCAGAGAAGGCTTCCAATCACATGGCTCTCATTTCAGGCTGTTTTTAATTTTAGGAGAACTAAAAATCCCTATTTGGTCATTTCCTTTCTTGCTCAAGGTTTTTTTCTCTTTACAAGGTTTCCCCTTCTTATCAATTTCCCCTTCTTGGACACTTTGACAGCTATTGTAACTCAAATGTTGACGAAGGAAAAAAAACAAAACTCTCCAAAACAAAACCACAAAAACAAAGCAAAAAAGAAAAAAGCATTGTTTGTTTTGGCACGCTGCCTTCAGAAGGGTGCAGTTCTGGGTAACAAAGTGCAGCAAGTCCCAGGAGTATAAAGTGAGACTAAAATTGAAGAAGCAAACTTTAATCTTTTTGGAAAATAAATAATTTGAAGGGAACCCAGAATGATTTCAAAGGAAGTGCTATATCCTTAGGTCCTTATTTTCTGGCACAGGGAGTTTTTTTTATCTATAACATCATTGTTTAAAAATTCTTACATCCGATACTTTTAAATGCATTTCTTAGCTAACTCCCAGTGTGTCCCAAAGTGATACTAGCAGCTTTCCAGGCACATTATATCCCCATTTCTATCATCTGCCCTTTAACATATATACATAAAATTGTGTATATTATATATATCACATATGTAAAAACATGTAGTGGGGCTTCAAAAATTGTGAACATATGGAATTAGAAGATAATCAGAATTTCCCATATACTCTTGGAAGGCCCCTCTTATTTGTGTAACTATATTACAGATACAATTGACTTAAACAATGCAATCATTGGGGCACTGGCTTTCGACAGAGTAGAACAATCTGAATATAATTTATAGCTGGGTTTCATTTTTGGCTGTATTAAATGAAATTGCTGTTCTTTTAGGGAAAACACATAGAGCAGTCATAATTTCATAGAATTTGAATATATGAAAAATATGGTTTACATGACTTTCCATTCTCTTCTGTTATTTTCATGCTTTCATGGCTCTATCGGCCTATAGGCATAGATGTGTGGATGATGCTGATGATCCAAAGTATTCCAGCAACTGTGTTCCAATAGAGAAAGAGCTGTGCATGGCAACTGATTGGAATGATTCTGTTTCCCCATGAGACAAGTGGGGGTGCACTGAAGCATAAACCTGAGACAAATCAGGAGGTTAGGAAACCCTCCCAGCAGTGTCAGTCAGAGGACACACTGACGACTATAGGCAGGATGTGACAATGTATGCAGGTGAATGTTGGACACTGAGTGAGGAAGACCAACAAATTGATGCATTCGAATGACGGTCCTGGCGAAGAATATCACAAGACTCATGACTACCAAAAGAACAATCAACCTGTCTTGGAAGATGTACAGCCAGAATGCTCCATGGAGGCAAAGCTGGTGAGACTTCGTCTCATGTACTTTGGATGTGTTCTCTGAAGAGACAGGACCCTGGAAAAGGACATCATGCTTGGCAAAATAGAAAGGCAACAAAATAAAGGAGGCTCTCGACAATATGGGTTGACATAGTAATAACATATAATAAAAAATATGACATAATAATACATGACAAATGACAATAATGACAAAATAAATAATAACAGTGGCTGCAACTATGGGCTCAATGCTAAGAACAGTTGTGAGGCTGCAGAAGATCTGCGCAGTGTTTTGTTCTGTTTGCACAGGTTCATGATGGGCTGGAACGAATGAACCCAGCGACACCGACAGCAGTAACAAGGTTATTTTATAGGGATCCCTGACGGCACAGTTGTTCGCAGCTCAAAATCAGCAACTGCTCAGCCAGAGAAAGACATGGCTTTTCTACTCTCACAAAGAGTTACGGTCTCAGAAACTCCCAGAAGCAGATCCACAGTATCCCCTGTCCAATAGGGACGCGATGATACAGAATCAACTTGATGGCAGTGAATTAGGTCTTTATCTTTCTTAGTGTCATGGTGATTATGTTTTTGGCTGCTAACTGAAAGTTCAACAGTTTGACCCTACCAGCCATCTGTGGGTGAAAAATATGGCAGTCTGCTCTCATGGAGAATATAGTCTTGGGATCTATAGGGAGCAGTTCTACTCTGTCCTATATGGCAATGGGTTTAGTTGGAAGGTTATTTTACTAGAGAACTAAAGAACGTTTTGGGAGACAGGGATTGGGCATAAAAAGAGCAGCCAGAAGATAAGGGTGATAAAAAGAAATAGATGAGGGTAAAGGAGTGAAGAGGTCTTGGAGAATTTTTAAAAATTGTCAAAGTAGGAAAAATTGCTAAGTCACCAGGTATGGAGACCTAATGGGAAAGCAGAGCGTATACAATTCTTGTTGTTAGGAGCCGTTTCAACTCTTTGTCACCCTCTGTACAACAGAAAGAGGACTAGACTAGGCCGCTGTTCCACTGGAAACCATCGTTGCAGCCCGTCTCCTTGAGGATCTTTCTCAATGCTGTGACCCTGCTTTGCCACGTGTAATGTCTTTGTCTAGACACTGCTCTCTCACTTGATGCGAAACAATTTTAATGAACATGAGACAAAGTCTTGACATCTTCATTTCGTTGTTTGCTTGCTTTTTTGGGCGTCACTGCCCTCTGGGGGGGGTGGGAGACCCAGTCTTGCTCCTGGAGAGCTGCTGCTGGATTTGAACCGCCAAGCCAGTAGGCCGCAGTTCTGCACTCAACCACTACACCACCGGGGCTCAGCCCGACATCCTCACTTCTAAGGAGCTTTATTCCTTTCCAAGAAAGATTTATTTTTTCTTTATGGTCCTTTCAAGAATCTTTGTGAACATCACAATTCTTCTGTGACCTTCCTTATTGGCTATTCAGCTTTCACATGCATACGAGGCATTTGTAAATGATATGGCTTGTGTCAGGTATACCCTAGGGTGGCAGTCACCTAATCTGGTGTCAATTTGAGGATTAAAAGAGTAGGGGAAGAGTCTAGCCTGTCCATCTGGAGATCGGCAATGAGAGCTCTGTGTGGGCATGGCCTTCTTCTGAGAAATATGGGAAATGTGGTCCTTCCTTCTTGGAGGTGGAAACACTATCTCAGTTCTCTTCCTTACTTGGAGTCTCTCTACTGACAACACTTACTTCCTGTGAGACGTCCCTGAGAAGCCACATCAAGCTACTCTGGTGCCCTGAGCTGGGAAAAGTCACATGAATGCAACCAGAGCTCTGAAGATGGAAAAGCCACATAGAGACTCCTGCCAGTGCTGAGATGCTTGAGAAGCCACAGAAAGGTCCCTGTCAGCGCTGACATGCTCATGACATCACTGGACCCAAAGTCTTTCTACCCACTGCCTGTGATTTTCCTGCCTTTGACATCATTGCGTGTGCTTCATGAATCTGAAGAAGACTTTATGGATTGGTATCGGACATGTGGACTAATATTGGACTTTTGATCTTGGGCTGGACAGGGTTGGGGTGTTTTCTTAATGTACAGTTGCCCTTGTATATAAGGCTCTTTCTTATACACATGAGTGCTTATTAATCTGTTTCCTTAGTCTACCTAGACTAACACACCTAGTCCTCAAAATATGCATGATCTAAATAAATAATAATAACCATCAGTTATCTTTACTTCCTCTTCACAAAATGCCATGCACTAAACTAGCACTTTGCTTGAGTTGTTTTACTAGCTCAAGTAAAGTAGAATTGGGGGCCATATTAAAAAATCTATGAAGTAAATACTCTTTCCAGGTTCTTCTTCTTTAGGGGCTTTTACAACTCTCCTCACAATCCATACAAACATACATTGTGCCAAGCACATTTTTACAGATGCTGCCATCATCATTTTCAAAATATTTTCTTTCTATTTGAGACCTTGGAATCAGCTCATTTTCCCTCTCCCCCACACTCCCTTTCTCATGAACCCTTGATAATTTATAATTTTTTCTCCATTTTTTACACTAACCATTGTCTCTCTTAATCCACTTTTCTGTTTGTCCATATCCATAGGACGGAATTATATGTAGATCATTATGATCGGCTCCCCTTTCTCCCTTCCCCTTCCCCTCCCGATATCCTTACTGTCATTTTTGGCCTTTAGGGCTATCTGTCCTGGATTCCCTGTGTTGCAAACTCTTATCTATACCTGTGCAAATACTCTGGGCTAGCCAGATTTCTAAGGTAGAATTGGAGTCGTGATAGTGAAGGGAGGAGAAAACATTAAGGAACAAGAAGAAAGTTGTGTGTTTTGTTGGTGCTAAATTGCACCCCGACAAGCTCATCTCTTCCTTGTGAACCTTCTGTGAGGGATGCCCAGTTGTCTATAGATGGGTTTTGCTTCTCACTTCACTCACCCTCCCCCCCACCCACACATTCACAGTGATATAATTTTTTCTTCTGTGTTTTTGAAGCCTGATACTGGATGCCATCGACACCTCATGGTCACACGTGCTGATGTGCTTCTTCCATGTGGGCTTTGTTGCTTCTCACTTAGATGGCTGCTTGTTTATCTTTAAGACCCCAGATGCTATATCTTTTGATCACCGGACACCAATCAGCTCTCTTTACCACATATTTTTATACACTCATTTTGTCTTTAGTGAATAGTGTCAGGAAAGTGAGCATCACATAATATCAGGTTACTAGAATAAAGTGTTCTTGCATTGAAAGAGTGCTAGTGTAGAGGCCCAATGTCCGTCTGATAACTGGATACTTAACTCTAAATATATGTGCATGAAACTGTTGCCCTTTCGTTGTATATAAATATATTTACATATGCACATGCCTATAGTGAGACCTCTATAAATATCGTTTGCCTCCCACTTCTTTCCTTTATTGCCTTTTACTTTCCTTTTGTCCCACTATCATGTTTGACTTTCGCTTGGCTTTCAATAATTCCCCTTGGCTACATTGCACTTGATCAAGCTCCACCAGGCATCCCATGCCCTCCTTGCCATCGATTTTAGATGACTTGCTTGCTTGTCCCTGGATTTGTTGGCACTCCCTCTTCCTTTCCCTTGCCTCACCCTCTCCCGTGTCCCTTGGAACTGTTGGTCCCATTGTTTTCTTCTCTGGGTTTTTTATCCCACCTATTTTATCTAGATAGGCACGCAAAACCAATAAAAAGTACAAAGACAAAACAAAGTAAAACAGCAACAACAACAGCAACAAAAACCAAAACTGAAAATGAAAAGCCCATAAGTAGTTCCAGGTCTGTTTGTTGAACTTTAGGAGTATTATCTGGTAGAGTCTCAAGAGGAGCCATGCCATAGCCCCAAAGTCAATGTTTGGTATTCCTCCGGGACTTCATTGCTTTTCTTCTCTTGCTGCTCTGTTACATGTCCTTAGTGTTTCGCCTGATGTAATGGGGTCAGATAGGGCACAATTCCCTCACTGTGTCTCCAGTGTTGCCCCCCTCCCCATAGCGCTATAGGTCAATGAGGGATGTTGCATCTCCTGGTGGGCCTGGCCCTATGATCCTCTCTGTGTATTAACTGTGTTGAGCCAGAATATCATCCTCTGGATGTGTTTCACTCTCTCTTTCTCTCTCCTTCCCCTGAGACTATCAAATATAACTTGTCCAAGAACACTGAAAGGTTGGTTCCGGATTCAAATCTAGCCATCTTTAGATAAGTCCTTGGGGCAATCATTAGAACAAAGAATAATATTATATATATATATATATATATACATATATATATATATATATAGAGAGAGAGAGAGAGAGAGAGAGAGTAAGAGCATTTAACATTTATTAAGTGCTTACTATGTGTCAGGTAGTATTTTGCGCCATTTGTAGAAATTCACTTTTTTAATCTTGTGCTAGGTAATTTCCCCCCGGCTTCCTGGTGAAGCAACAAAGTCACAGAGAGAAGATTTGAACTTTCACCAGGGTCACACAGTTACTAAATGAGAAATGCGGATTGGAATCCAAGCAGCTTTTCCCTACTGTCCATATTTTTAATGGCATGATTATGTTTTAAAAAAACTAGAAAGGTTGTTTAATGTACCTGTTTCTGTGCTAAAGTCAATTTCCTTAGTAGATTTAGATTTATTGGCTGCAACTTAAAATAGTGATCTGTTTAAGAATGATTAATTTAAAGGTGACATATGAAATCTTAGAAGTTTTTGGGTTTACCCATAGACCAAGCCACATGTTACAAACCATACAACTGTCTAGGCATTGTTGTTGTACTGTGCTTTTTTTTTTTTTTTGGATGCACAGTGGTTCAATATGATGGAGTAGATATCCCATTGGGTTTTCTAGGCTGTAATCACTGTGGGAGCATATTGCCAATTCTTTCCCCCATGGAATTCCTGGATGATGCTAATGGGCAACCTTTAGATTAACAGGTGAGTGCCTGACTGTTACCCCACTATGCTCTTTACACAAATAGCTACATCAATTATTTTATTTTTTTAGCTACATCAATTTTTATGGGCTCCTTCAATCACCTATTATTTATAAGAACGAGCACTATTTGAATGTCTGTTTCACAGCACACAGGACCCCCACTTGTTCTGTTCTCTCATCGAAACTGGCACTTCGTCAGTGATGTGTTAATCACATATGCATACATATCTGTTTACAATTAGATCTATAATAGAAAATCTTAGCAATTTTGTTACAGGTTTTTAATTTTGTCTGCTTGCCATTATTGTGGTGGATGGAAAATCATTGTATTTTGCTCTCTGTGATCCTGGTTCAATAATCCCAGAGAAATAATGAGTGGAGGCAATTAATGACATAATTAAGAGACAAGTATCATGTGAGATTGTGTAATGGTGGAGGGAAAAGTCATTATTATTTTTTTTTGGGGGGGGGCGGTGGGCATCACTGCTCTCGGTGGTGGGAGTAGGAGGCCCAGCCCCACTGCTGGAATTGAACCTCCGTCCCAGTGGGCTGCAGTCCCGCACACAACCACTATGCCACCGGGGCTCAGCCCGAAAAGTCATTATTTTTAATATTGAATTATTTCTCAAGCTGTCTCAATTCTCTTGTCTGTGTGAATTTGCCTGTTGCCACAATACCATCATTGAGAACAAAATTTAACAACTTGATAAAATGTGCAGGCATTAATGGAAAAAGGATTCAGGTAAATTCTTTTCTAAAGCCAATCATTTGCTCAGAAGAAAAGTCTCAGTGCCCTATGGAGACTAGCAAGAGTAAGGTCTGATGCTGATGTTTCAAGGCAAACATTTGCTAAGCTCCTAGGATTGTGCCCACACTACACCAAAATAATTAGTTAGGAAGCCACACAGGCAGTGAAATGGTTACTTTGTCGAAAACTGGTGAACCTGGTGAACCAGCTGAATTCCATTTCGTTTTCTTTTTCCTGTGCAATCATTCAAATTGCTAGGAAATGAAACTGGGAATCTCAAAATTTGATGTAGGTTCCCACGATATCTTAAAAATACCCAGAACCCTTTATTTTACGTGAGTTCTTTCCTGTAATGCTCATAACCACTTGCTGAGATGTTATTATCCCCATGACGAGGAAGAGTGTTAAGGTTATGCAGCCCAAGGGGTTCAGACAAGATTTTAAGCAAAGTCTTTCAGGAGAAATCCAACTTTCTTTACCCTATCAGAATGCTTCTAGGTAGACATTTTCTAAGCTGATTCTATTTCTAATTGCTAGTGAAATAGTAGCATCAAACCTGTTTGTTTACTTGATAGATTTGTTAACTGCTTGGATAAATGCCTTGTTTTCATTTTCAGGGAGCCCATCAAAGGAATTCACTGTGGTTGAGTCCAATCTGACGCAAGAGACTTAGGTGCGCATTGAAATCGCTGTCATCAAATAGACTGAAACACACAGCAACCCCTTTAGATAGCGTGGAACTGCCCCTGTGGGCTTTCAAGATGCTCAGTCTTGCCAGGAAGAGGAAGTCTCATTTATCTCCCCAGAGCAGCGAGTGGTTTGGGACTGCTGACCTCGCAGTAAGTAGTCCAGTGTGTAACTCACTAGACCATTCAGACTCTTGTTAGGGGACTGATATCATTTATTATAGAAACACTATTCTATGGGATAAAGATGAGCATTTACTTAAAATGCCATAAGCAAATCCATTACCAGTGAGTCAGTTCTAACTGCTAGCTCTCCAAGGCTGTAGTATTTACGGGAGTGGAATGTGTCAACCTTGCCTCTCCAAACAGCTAGTGGATTAGAGCCACACACCTTCCTGGACAGATCAATGCATAATGGACAGCACCATGATCCCAAAACCAATCTCACTACCACTGAGTTAATTCTTACTCATGATGACTCTGTAGGACAGAGTAGAACTGCTTTTGGGGTTTTCTGATACTATAATGGTTTATGGGATAGAATGCCACATAATTTTCCCATAGAGCAGCCAGTATATTTGAACTGCTGGTCATGGGATAGTGAGCGCTGTAATATGTCAGTCAGATGTCAAATCGATAATCCCTTATGTATTAGAGGCTAGAATTTTCCATAGATGCTATATTTTAAGTGTATCCACAAGCCTGTCTTCCGAGGAGCCTTTGGGTGGATTCTAACCCCCAGTTGTTGTATCCAAAATTGGATACAATTATGTGAGCCTTTTGAAGAGGTAGGAGAAAGTCCCGAGTAGAAGAAGTAAGAGGGCTTTAGTTGTTGTTGTCTTGTGCTTCTTTTTTTAACTTGACATTTAAACCATAGAAGTTTCCAGCCTCTCTCTGAAGTAGGGTACTGTTACTTAAAGTCAAAATTGAGATTCATACGATCAGGACATGCCTCCATGTAGCACCACAAATCAGCAATAGAAGTGGGATATGACCAGCCCTTTGTGTAAAAGTTGACCTTCTTCTCAAAGCCTGTCAACTGAGATGCAACAGGTGCTCACATGGTTCAAGTCTATGCTGAGCTTCCTCTTCCAAGTTTTCTTTTCTTCTTGGAAGTGAAAAAGTGCTTTTATAAAAATGAATCTGGGGGGGAGCGGCGGCTGAGCCTCAGTGGTGAAGTGGTTGAGTGCAGGACTGCAGCTCAAATTCAGGTTCAAATTCAGCAGTAGCTCTCCAGGAGCAAGACTGCGCCTCCCACTCTCACCAGAGGGACAGGATACCTCCCCTTCCAAGTGAATCTCAGCTATGTAAACTCATCCTTCAGACAAATTGCTGAATGAGTATTCCAAAATCCTACCAAGGTGAGATGTGTTTTAGACAACAAATGCATGATTTTTTTTCTGTGAATAAACTCAGTGGTGAGTAGGTAGAAATTAAGTTATTAGATGTTTTGATAATTACTATAAAATTTCTCCTAGAGTGTACCACTTGTGGAAAAGATACCATGGAACTATAAGTGTGTCTGAGAATAACGTCCATGTTCTGATTGAGAAAAACAGTCCTTCAAATTTAAATAACTAATTAAAAAATGTATATATTTTTCTGTTCAAAGAAAGTGCCCTCTTCCTATTTCTGGAATCCATTTTTTAAAATCTATTCTTGTCTACATAATAACTAGTTTCTAACAGAGTTGACAAAGACTTGCAGAGCCAAAGAGACTAAGGACCCAGGTTTAATAATGTCTTGTCTTTGATGACCAACATTCAGGAAAGTTGTCTTAAATGTCTGATTTTCCTGTTTCTATGGGAACCTCATTGAGTCATAGCAGGTTCGGAATAGATGGGGTGGGCTTTATGGCAGACTGGGTCACCAAGGAGCACAGAGTTTAAGTTTTTCTCAGCCCCTCAGGTACTGAGCTCTCTGATGCATAGGCCGTATAAAGTCACATTTCCATGAAATATACCGTGTATTGAAGTAGCCTATCTAAATGTTCACGGTCAACTTTTCTTTTTGAAAATTTTGGGCACATGTCAGAGATACACACTCCCAAACCAGGGCCACACAGTCTGCATCAGTAGAACTGTGTGCACTTATTCAAGATAGCCACTCTAGCTTTGCTGCTTAAATATCAAGATGAAAAATGCCAGGAAAAATATCTGATTGTTAAAATGGTTCTCAAATCAAAAGCGCTTGAGCTTTGCCACATTCAGGGACTGCTGAGAGTATTTTGAGATCGTATAAATAATCCCAAGGTTTCCAAGAAGTTGTTCTGGGAACTACTCAGAATGCCCAGCTATTTTAGCTCTTATCCCTCTACACTTCTCTGCTTCTATTTCTATTTTGTGAACTGGGCTTCCTTCTTTATCTCTCTCTTTCTCTGTCTCTCCCTCCCTCCCTCTCTTCCTTCCTCCCTTTCCTCTCCTCAAAAAGGTAGTCATCATCAATCATCCCTTAGTGGATCCCCAAAGGTAATTATATATATATATATGTATGTATATATGTGTGTATATATAATGATTTTCACATTGAAAATGAAGGAAATGATGTGATTGTTGTTAGCATGTACTAATTTTAGCTAAATTGAGGCTTAAGCTAAAACCTTGGCCCCGATCCTGAAGACCATTAGCAAACACAAACAAGTAGTGGTTTATATGCATTTGTATTAAATCCAGTGTTAGTTGTCTGTTTACAAAATACACTCAGTTTCTTAAAACGACTTCCTGGAGCCTTTGCACTGGTGTTGGGTTTCTTAGCCAGCACATACAATGCCCTGGAATTTAGAAAGTCCTGGATTATCCAGGCGGCCAGTAAAAGGGTTTGAATGAAAACAGAGTAGAAAAAAAGCAGGATTCCAGCAAGAATCCCTTTGGTTATCTGTATACACCTAGCACTTCCTAGATGGACTTCCATTAGGGGCAGAGGCTAAAGGTCACTTTCTAACTCTCTAAGACAACACCAAAGACAGTACCAAAGGCATGCCCTCCCCTCGAGTTTGCAAGCTGGCTTGTAGTTTCAAGTAGGTTGTGGAAGGAGCTGCCATCCTGAAGAAGCATTCAAAGAGTTTGACATGGATGTGCCTTTAAGTCTCTCACAGCCTTCCTTTGCTTCCTCACACTGTTCAACAAGGGCATTTATTTATTTATTTTAGGTGCTAAGTCTGCCATTTTCTGGTGAAAATCAATGGATAATGCATAAAACTGATGATCCTGAAAACCAATATAGTCATATCTAGTGATACAAAAGCCAGGATTATAGATTGACTGCCCTCTGGTTAATGCCAATTCATATTCACCCCGTGAGACGCGGTAGAACTTCCCCTGTGGGTTCCCAAGACTGAACTCTTTCTGGAGCAGAAGGCCTCCTCTCTTCTACAGAGCAAAAACAGCTCTCTCTTCTGCTATTCACCTGCAGATCTGGAGTGAGCAACCCAATGTGTAACCACGTGTCACCAGGGCTCCTCATGTTACAAAGATAACCAATAAAAACCCCAAACCCCGTGTCACCAAGTCAAGCACAACTTATGGTGATCCAATATAGGGTTTCCAAGGTTTCCATTCGTTAGGTTGCAGACAGCTTCTCTCAGAGCGGCTGGTGGGCTTGAACTGCTGACCTGGTGGGCTCACACTGGTGACCACGATGCTACCAGGGTTCCTCCAAAAGAAGAGTTAAACATAAAACCTTTAAGAGCTGTTGTTTAAGGTCATTCCGAGTTGGAATTGAGTAGCTGGCATCTGATACAAGGAAGAACTGGTGTGTGGGTGTGTATATGTGTTGGGGGATGGATCAGGGCCTATTATTTTCCTTTGCAAGCTCTTCAGAACCAATTTTTTTTGGGGGGGGTGCATCACTGCTCTCCGGTGGTGGGAGGAGGAGGCCCAGCCCCACTGCTGGAATTGAACCTCCGTCCCAGTGGGCCGCAGTCCCGTGCACAACCACTATGCCACCGGGGCTCAGCCCTCTTCAGAACCAATTTTTAACATTTATGTTATTTTTCATCAAAGGTATTGTATGTATAACTTCCATTAAAAATATGTTTTAAGTTAAAACATTTGTTTTTTGTTTATAAAAATTTTCCCACATAACTCATTGTCATGTTTAAGTAGTATAAAACTTCCCCATAATTTGAATTTCTAATTTAAGGTATTGTCCTCATTAATAAATGTTTACTCTTTGGATCCTAGAATAATTCTATCCAAAGACCTTTTTTTGGGGATGGGGAGTGAGTATATGTTTTTGGTTTTTTAAAATCATTTTACCGCTGGCTCTTACAGTTCTTATTGTAATTCACACATCCATTCATTGTGTCAAGTACATTTGCACATATGTTGCTATCATCATTTTCAAAACATATTTTTAAAATGGTATTTGAATGAAGGAGAGAAGAAAGGCTGAATAGGATATGTAAAAATATTGGTTTTATACTTTAGAATTTTATTTACTACAAAGCAAAATTCACAATAGGGCATAAGAGTATTTATTGAAATGTTTATGATATTTATCCTGTTTTTTGTCTCTTTGAAGTTCGCTAGCAATCTTTAGTTGTACCTAAATTATACTCTAAGTCTAGTTATGAGTATTGACTTCAGAGACACAGTCTCTATTACTTAGCTTTCAATTCAGTCTCCTCCTAGCATAGCATAGATCTAACACTACTGTCTAGTTTATATATTGTTGTAAGATTGATTGGATGATTCACTTAAGGACTTAGCACATAATACATAGGCAATAACTTTTTTTATTGTTGACAAGAAAAGTAAGTAATTCAATAATTTATACCAATCCCCAAATCCAAACTCATTGCCATTGAGTCAAGACCAACTTATAGGGACCCTAGAGGGCAGGAAAAACTGTCTCTGTGGATTTCTGAGTACATAGAGGCTGGGGGTTTTGAACTACTGACCTGAGGTTGGCAGCCCCACTATGTCATGACACAGCATCGTGAAGAGCAGAACTGCAAAAATACACCTGGTATTTTTCGAGAGTAAGTTATCTATTTCTTCCCTCTACTTCTCAGTGACACAGAGAATAGCACTTATCGCTGCTGACTTTAGACAGTACTCAAAAATAAAAGATGCCAGTCAATACTTTCAACCTGCAACAGCAAACTATTTGAATAAGGGGTGTTTGATTTCTATAAGTAACATCACAAAAGAGTTTTCTCCTATTTTATAGCTTTTAAAAAGGATGCTTTACTTTTCCTGAAAATTAGGCACACTTAACAGTTGCTCCAGGAACCCTGGTTACATGGTGGTTAAAATGCTTGGCTGTGAACCAAAAGACAGGCAGTGCCAACCTATTAGTTCTTCCATGAGGGAAAGAGGTGGCCGTGTGCTTCTGCAGAGATTTATAGCCTTGATGTCCTCACGGGGCACTTTCCCCTGTCCTGGAGCATGGCTTGGAGCTAGAGATGACTCAGTCACTGCATTTGCTTTTCGTAGATGTCTGAATCGATGCCCAGCGATGCACTTAGAAATTATATCACTTAAGGACCAAAAAAGAATCCCCCAAATTAGGAACTCGGGGAAAAATGAGTTTCAAACTGATTTTTTCTTTCAAATTTCTTAGGAAACAACCTCATGCTCCCTGTAGCCACATAGAAAGCAGGGGAAGGAAGACTGCTTTTCTTGTATACTCTTCTTTCTTTTTGAACTGCTTCATAGCTTGGCCTGTCCTTTTTTCTGCCTCGGGTAAAGCCACATCACACTTTCAGATGTGTTCTCTAATAAGTTGCAGGGAATTAGTCTCAGGATGTGGTCTATAACTGCAGGGATTGTCTCTATTTGACATGCACATGCTCACGCACAAACACGCCTCTAACCATGAAGCATACACATGCTGGAGACTCAAAATTAAATTGAGAAATGGAATGCTGTCCTTTTCTGAGTTCACTCCTAGCTTTTAAAGTAACAGGCATGGCGCTGACTTATTTATTTGATGAAAACAGAAGCAAAGAGAACAATGAGAGGAAATGACACTGGAAGAACTAGAGATCATTTACCCATAGTCTTCCATACAAAACACTGCCGTTCAGTCTGGGGTGAAAATATCTTTTAAAGAATGGATTGCACGTTTAGTTATCTGTTTATCTATCTGTGATGCTAGGAGTAATTTGAATACCTCATCAATGTAAAAGAGAAAAAACCTATCATGTCTGAACAATATCTGAAAGGTACTATTGCCCCCAAAACTGATTTCAAACCAGTGTGGATTCCAGAAAATTTCTGAACTTGTTTTATATCCTTTCTCTTCACTTACCCTATCATCATTCTCTGCATGTTTCACTACAAGTCTGGGTTTCCAGGCTTGCATTAACTTTAGCTGTACTAATTCTGGAGTCTAGATCACGTTTATTGTCCACCCAGAATTACTCCTGAAAGTACAAAGTGAGTCAAACAAGATGTAGTTGCGCCCTAAACACAACCCACTGCATAATCTGCAGAGCTCGGTCAGAGGCAGGTCATTCAATCTCTCCCCAGGGCCACCGCCTCAGTCTGTGAGTCTGAGACTGCCAACTTCACACCTGTGCCCTTGTTCCCTTGATGGCAATGAGCTAGAGGCTCTGCCGATTCCCTTGCTGCTCAACGTACCTTGGAGCTCCCAACCTTGGAACAGGAGAGCTTGAGCTGCTGTACGACCCATCCCAACCCTCTCCACGGGTTTGCTTGACCCAACTCGTACAACCATTGATGGGGGCATGGGGGGAGGGCATTGAGAGAGAGAGAGAGAGAGAAGGAAAATGTCCCTTTGCTCACCAATTGGCCCCACGTGCTGCTCCTGGCATAGAGGAGCTGCAGTGGATTGATGGGTCTGAAGATGGAGGCAATAAAACAGGCCTGAGGGCAGCAGTTCTCAAGCTGAGGGTCGCTACCTGTGGGGAGGGGGGAGCGAACGACCCTCTCACAGGGGTTGCCTAAGACTATCACAAAACACATACATTTTTCACAGTATATAATTACATATTGCTTTGTGATTAATCACTATGCTTTCATCATGTTCAGTTCGTCACAATGAAAAATACATCCTCCCTATCAGATATTAACATGACGACTCATAACTGTAGCAACATTACAGTTATGAAGTAGCAACGGAAATAATTTTATGGTTGGGGGGGGGGGATCACCACAACACGAGGAGCTATATTAAAGGGTCATGGCATGAGGAAGGTGGAGAATCGCTGGCCTAGGATACAAAGAGATAACGTACAGGACAATGGGAGTACAGCCAGGGAGGCACCAAGGTGGTGAGGAAGGGAGAGGCGGTTGTGGGCGACCAAAGCTTTCTTCCAAGTTCCTGGCCTGGGACTTGTTGCATTGTTCTATTGGACATCATTTACAAAGCATAATTTCACAAATAAAGTGGTTGAGTATTTCAAGACTGTGATTGAAAAGCAACATAACCTAATGTGATATCTTTTTTGAGTTCGCTCTGGTCTCAGGATCTGCACTTTCTCAGGTAGATTCATGCTACCAACTCTGATGGGGATGCACTTTCTCTCGGGGGATGCACTTTCTCTGGGGCTATGCCGTCTCATCTTCCCCCCCAGTTCCCTCCTCCTCCCCTCACTGCCTTCCACTCTCCTCTCTTCCTGACTTCTTTCCTTACATCTGACCCACTTCTGTGTTCTCCGCAGTATTTTTTTTTTGTTTTCTGTGACAGAGTAATTTAATTAAAATAAATAAGTAAAAACTCCTTGTGATTTTTAAGTAGCATGAATTGCCTTATGATTCCTAGGATAGTAGCAATGGCACATGCCTTGATTCCTTAGAGTAAATTAGGACTAGCTCACAGCCTTGCATAGCAAGATTGGCAGGAAGTCTGGTATCTGTCTCTCAGGCTCTCCATCCTCCTTGGCATGTCCAAAGAAGACCCTGGGACCCAGAAAGGAGGCCTGCGAGACTTCCGACAGGAAGAGTCCTGGTTCCACAACCCAGAGATGACAGAGCTCACAGCAGCATTTTTAGGCATTTGGAATACAATAGGGAGTCAAACAGAGAAAGATCTTTTTACTTTAAAACAATGGTCGTCAACCTGCCTAATGGTGCATCCTTTGAATACAGTTCTTCATGTTGTGGTGATCCCTAACTAAAGATTATTTTCCTTGCTACTTCATCACTGTGGTTTTGCTACTGTTATGAATCATAATATAAATATTTGATATGCAGGATTGATTTTCATTGTTACAAATTGAACATAATTAAAGCATAGTGATTAATTACAAAACAATGTGTCATTACATATTGCTAAATATTTATTTCTAATTACAAATCAACGAAATTTTGTCTTGAAACATGGTGTAGTATGGGTAACAGTCTTCATGCTGCGCACTCGTATGTGGGTGTCTCTGCATGTGGGCTGACTCGATTGGAGATGGATAGAGAAGTGGTGTTTTCCAATGGTCTTGAGTAACCTTAATCACAAGTTGAGAACTGCTGCTCTAAAAGAACTTCCATTTTAGCTTGGGTGAGTTGTAAGTGAGAAGAATGGTCATAATCAATGTAGAATGAATTTTGAAAATGAGCATATATTGGGATCTGGAAATCCCATATCATATCATATCATATCATATCATATCATATCATATCATATCATTATATCATATTATAATCAGTGGTATTCAAGATTTCAGAGGAAAATTTGAAAGAGCTGCAAGTGTTAATCAATTGGATAGTTGAAGAAAGTGTACACCAGGGAGTGAGAACCACTAGCACAGAAGCCCTAGACTCTAACTTCCCCATGAAAGAAAAATGGTGCTTTTTCTTCCTGTAACACTCTTAGGACTAGTGGGGGGAGTGGTGACACTGGGAGGGTGGAGGGATGGTGGAGTAGAATGGGTGGAATAGAACTAATTTCAGGGATCTACATGTGACCTCCTCTCTGGGGTGCAGACAGTGGGGGTGGGTGGGTGAGGTGACACAATGGATAGTGTAAGATATGTAGAGGTAATAACAATTTGTAAATTATTAGTGGTTGTGGCGGTCATAAGCTTATGTTAATTTCATGATTGAGATGTAGGGGTGGAGTCTAGCCTGTTAACTTGGAGATAGCCATTGAGTAGCCAGTGAGGCCTCCGTGTGGGCATGGCTTTCTCCTGAGACTTCTGGGTAATCTTGTGATATTTCCTTCATGGAGATGAGATGCTATTTCCCCCGTTGTTGGGAGTTAGCTCAGAGACAACGAACTATGGACAAGAAAAGATGACAGTGTCCAAGAAGCTGAAGGAGCCAGAGGAGAAGCCACATGGGCTTACCCTGATGGAACCAGACCTCTGAAATGGGAGAAGCTATGTGGAGAGCCCTGCCAGCGATGAGTTGCTTCTACCACCACTGGATGCTGTTGATGGACCCTGAGCCCTGGAAGCAGGAGCCATGGGGAGACCCCTGCCGGCGCTGGGACTCTGTATCCACTGGCCTGTGACTTCATGAGTCGGAAGGAGATTTTGTAAACTGATATTGGGCATATGGGCTAATATCGGACTTATGACTTTGAACTGTACTGGGCTGGAATGCTTTCTCAATGTCCCATTCCTCTTGTATATAAACCATTCCCTTATATCCATATGCATGTCTACCGATTTGTTTCTCTAGTCTACCCAGACTAGCACAGGGGTTCATGGGGGAGGAGAAGGGGGGAGGGGAAATATGGAAAACTGGAATTAAAAAAGAAAAGAACTAGAGGAAAGGGAGAAAGAGAAGCTTATGCCAGGGGCTCAAGCAGAAAATGTTTGGAAATGAATGTGGCCACATGTGTACAAGTGTGTTTAATATGAATGATGTATTGAATGTTATAAGAGCTGTAAGAGCCCCCAATAAATCTACCTTTAAAAAAAGTAGGGGAAGGAGGAGCTTATACCAAAGACTCAAGTATCAAATATTTGGAAATGAAGATGGCAACATGTGTACAAATATGCTTGATACAAATGATGTACTGAATGTTATAAGAGCTGTAAAAGCCCCCAATAAAATTATTGGAGAAAAAAAAAAGAGTGTTGTCATAAGTTTAGGGAGAGGAGTGATGTGCAATGTCTCAAGCACACAAGGACAGATCTACCCTATCTTCTAGGGTCACGATGAGTCAGAAGTTACTTGGTCGTAGGGAAGGAGTGAGGGACAGCTTGTCGGCTTTACTCAAGGCTCTCACAAGGATCCGTGGCTGGAACTCAGAGTGCCTAGTGGTATTAGGTAAGGGGCTGGTATAGGGGGAAGTGGGTGAAGGGAGTCTTCAGAAGGGCCTCACAGGTCTCTTACAAGTCGATGTGGGGCCATGACATGTTTAGGGAGAGGTGTGACTTGGAATGACTTACTTTTAATAAAATCACGTTTATTGTTGCCATGTAGGTTTGTTCCCTCTTGATTCCCTTGGATGTCCTTTTAGAATTAAAAAATAGATACAATGCACTGTTTCTTTCCTCTCTGATGCCTACAATTTTCTTTGTTTGCTTTCTGTGCCTTTACTTTTCGCAAACGGCAGCCACCTCAGTTGCAGCCACCAGCCCAGAAGAGCTGAATGGATTCTTGCTCTGCCTTAATACCTATCAGTTCTATACTCCACTCTTGTCCTTCCAAAATAATGTATATGTCCACATCACAACCAATCCTTAAAATGGGTAGAATGGATTTCAAATCACTTTCTAGTACACTATGCTATATAATCCTACCTCTGCCCTTGATAGAAATGAAATCTGGGAATCATCTTATTCACATATCACAACAACTTATAAGAAGATGAGAGAAGCAAGATAGAAGCAAGTTTAATTATTTATTCAAGACCATCAACAAGGAACCTGGGAGTGTCAGAATTTGAACTTACATGTAATTGAATAAGCCACACTCATAATGAGAATTTCTGCTATCATATCTCCTATCATCTCCCTTCTATCTTTTAGAGTTCATAGGTTTTCCATGTCATGAAATAGAGGAACTTCAACTCATGATCCTTTCTCTAGGTATAATTTGATTTTTCATCTTCTTCCACAATCTATTCATTTATAATAGATTGGTCTTTTCCTGACTCTTGATTTTCTCTTCATTATGCTCAATGCACACTTGCTTGATCATTTTATTTCCTCTTGACTTTCTTCAAATATCCTTACTTTCTAGTTTCCATTTCTTCTGACCTCCCAACTCTAGAGTATTTTGAGAAAAATCACATTTCCTTGGTCCTATACTGTTGAACAATGTTTTTTCTTGCCCACTCATTTGCTCATGTTTGAGGGTGTTACTTCTAAGTTTGAGGGCCAGATATACATTAGATATATTTTTCTTTAATCATCCTTGTATTTAATCATAGATGAGAGTATATTCGCTGTCCAATAATTGATTGCTTCTATTTTGATTGGCTGCTGCTTTTATGTGCCATCAAGCCTACACTCAACAATAATAAGACTATCTGGTTCAATGCCATCCTCACAAGCGTTCCTGTATTTGTGCTCACCATTACAGCCACAGTGTCAATTGATTTTGACAAAGGTCTTCCTTACTTTTGATGAACCCCTACAAGGCACATCATCCTTCTCCAAGGACTGGCCCCTCTTGATAGCATGTCTAAAATAGATGAGGTGAAGTATCTCTTGTCATCCTTTTTTGGAAACATATCCAGCCTAACTTTATTTCAACACAGATTTGTTTTTTATTTTGGCAGTCTATGGAATTTTGAATATTTTTCATAAATACCATAAATATAGCTCATAAATTCTTCTTTCTTATTTTTTGGTCAGCTTTTGAAAATACCTTGGCTTAGGTCAGTGGCATCTTCGTCCACACAATGGCATCTTTGTTTGTTTGCTTTTAAAAAACACGATAAAGGTTCTGAGCAGTCACTTTGCCTAGCAAAATATGTCTTCTCATTTCTTGACTGCTGCTGCTCTGGATGTTGACTATGGATCTAAATTAATTGAAATCTTTGACACCTTTGATATTGTCTTAGTCTGGGTAGACTAGAGAAACAAATTCATAAACATACATATTGATATAAAGGAAAGGTTTATATACAAGCAGAATGGAACATTGAGAAAGCATCCCAACCCAGTACAGTCCAATATATCTGATACCAGTCTATAAAGTCTCCTTCCAACTCATGAAGCATGTGCAATGACACCAGGACAATCACAGACCAGTGGGTGCAAATTCTTGTGTGTCCAGCAGCAGTAGAAGCTGTAGAAGCATCCCAGCACTCGCAGGGGTCTGCCATGGCTCCTTGTTTCTAGGGCCCAGGGTCCATCAGCAGTATCCATTGGTGGTAGAAGCATCTCAGTGCTCGTAGGGAACTCCCTGTTGCCTCCCAAACATCTCAGCACTGGCAGAAGTCTCCATGTGGCTTCTCCAGCCCCAGAAGTTTGGTGCCATCGAGGTAAGCCCATGGGTCTTCTCCTTGGGTTCCTCCAGTCTCCAGGAATCAGGATCTATCAGCATGCTATCATCTCATCTTGTTAGTAGTTCATCTTCAAGGAACTGAGTCTCTGGTCTCATCCCCATGGAAGAAATATAGCAAGATTTCCCAGAATTCTCAGAGAAAGTCATGCCCACACAGAGGTCTCATTGGCTATCTCCAGATTGACAGGCTTGACTCCACCCCTACACTCTTAGTCAAATTGGCACCAGAATACGTGACTGCCACAGATATTTTCCCTGTTTTTCATGATGCTGCTTATTGATCCAGTTGAAGTAAATTATTCCCTTTATATTGAGATGTAATCCATACTGAAGACTGTTTTGTAATCTTTGTTCTTCCTTGGTAAATCTTACTCACATTCAGCAAGCAAGGCTGCATCATCTGAGTATAGCAGAGTGTTAGAGAGTGTCTTTTCATTCCCAGTGGAGATTTCTTCATATAAGTCAGATTCTTACATTATCTGCTCATTGTACAGATTGAATAAGTATAGTGAAAGGGTACAACCATAATATTTCTGTTTCCAGATTTCAGACCAGGCTGTATAACCTAGGGCTGGAGTAACAAGGGCTTCTAGCTCTGTATACTAGACCCACATGAACACAATGAAGGGACTGGTAAGAGAGGACATAGAACTCCTGTGCCCTGTAATTAGAATGAAACAAAAATTACATAAAATGGAAGCTAGGTTGATTATGGAATTTTATGGATTGTGGGAAAATAAGTGAATCCCACTGAATTTGTTGGAGTTTTATTGGCATTATTTCTTTGTAAGTAAAAGGGTTAGGGGAGTTGAGAAAAAGAAGAAAAGGGAGAGTAGAAAATATAAGATACTCTGATGTTAGCAAATGCCCAAATCCTCAATTTAATTTTGGGGACTTTTTAAACGGGGGAAATTTTTTTTCGGTTGAATAAGTTTAGTTATTAAATCTTCATTCTTTTCACAATGCAAATTCTGACTCTGGAGATTCAATTAAATTTTGTACGTGTTTTCAACTTCCTACTGAAGGAGTAATAAAGCAGAAACACAGAAAAGAATCACGGGATCATGAGCGTGGCAGGCTGGGGGAGAGAGGATAAAAATGGGAGAACTGATACCCAGGGCTCAAGCAGAAAGGAAATGTTTTGAAAAGGATGATGGCAACATATGTACAAGTGTTCTTGACCAAATGTATGTATAGATTGTGGTAGAGGGCCCCCAATAAAGTGACTTATTAAAATAAAAAAGAATATTTATTGTAACCATTAAGAGTGACAGCAAAGGGGAAATATAGGTATGATTTATTTGCAGTTACCACAAGTCTAACAACAAGAAAGTTACTAGTATCTTGAAATGTTTGTCCTAAGGAGAGTGATAGTTTACAATATGTCCCCAGAGTCTCCCTTCTGAACTCCACTGTCACCTAGTCCTTTCTGACTGACAAGATTGTCATGAGGTTGATGCTGATTTATAGCAACCCTATATAGAGTACAGAGGAAAGCTGCCCCTGTGGATTTTCCAGAGTTTATTACTTTACTGGAGTAAAAAGTCTCACTGTTCTCTCCAGGAACGCCCGGTGGTTTTGAACTGCTGAATTTGCTGCCAGCTGTCAACGCTACCATCCACTAGGGCCTCTGGATTTATACTCAGAGCAGGGCCCCCTAAGGTTTTTGACATGGTAAATATTTACAGGAGCAGATCATCTCATCTTTCTCCTGAGGAATGGCTTGTTGATTTGAACTGAAGTCAGTAGTCCTGTGTGAACCTGAAATTGTCACCAAGTCTCTCTCCTTTCAAAAGGGACCCACTTTTCTTCTTTTAGAATATAGGTTGGATTTAGATGTCAAAGCTTATTTCTAAGTAATTGAATATGCTATAAACAGATAGCTGCTGCTTGATTTGCTCTGTCTCCAGGATTGGTGTGAACAGTTAAACAGACCCATGAAATGGCCTAAAATAAAGCAACTGAGAAACCAGGGCTCATCACCAGACATGCAACTGAGCTACCTGGGAAGCAGGTCCTTCAGCTCCAGGCACTCTTCAGATGACCCTCCATATCTGCATGAGCCATGGGAGAAACCTAGAGGCAGATCAACTTAGCTGAGCCTCTTCACTCTCAAAACCCTGCGCCCCCCTCCCAATTTTGAGATAACAATTTTATTTTAGTGTGGTATATGTATGGTGAAAACAGGACATTTAAGAAAACAAGCAGACTTTTCTGTCATCAAAAGCCTTCTCTGTCAACCTAAACAGTTAGTCACTGTTACTAGAAATTTGGAACAAAAACAGGCCTCATAAAGGTCTGTTTCTTGTGGGTTGGGCAATTTGACTAGAGAAGCAAATCAGTGACACTCATATCTGTGTAAGAAAGAGTTTTATATCAAGAAATAATTACATAGCAAGAAAATATCCCAGCCCAGGTCAATTCAAGCCCTCAGTCCCTCTTCAGACTCACACAGTCACAGAAATTATGCAGAATGCAGGGATATCAGAGGTGGGTGCTGCAGAGGCCTGTGGAAACAATGGTAGTGGGCACAACACAGGGCTCTGGCAGCAATCAGGATCAGCTAGCAGGAAGGTGAAGGCAGAGAATGAAGGGGAGGTTCCCAGCACTCTTCTAATGAGAAGGCCACGCCCAGAAGGAAACACCCTCAGGCTGTGACCAGAAGGACGGGCTGGATACCACCCTGACACTTTTTTTTTTAATTCTTTTATTTGGGGCTCATTCAACTCATCACAATCCATACATAAGTCCACTGTATGTCAAGCACACCTGCACATTCACTGCTCTCATCATTCTCATAACATTTGCTTTCTATCTAAGGCCTTGGCATCAGCTTATCATTTCCCCCCTCCCTCCCTGCATTCCCCTTTCTTCATAAACCCTTGATAATTTATAAATTATTATTGCTACATCATATTTTACACTGTCCGATGTCTCCGTTCACCCATTTCCTCATTTTACATACCACAGAGAGGAGGTTATATGTAGATCTTTGTAATCGGTTCCCCGTTTCTACCCCACCTTTCCTCCACCCTCCTGGTATTGCCACTCTCACCACTGGTCCTGAAGAGATCATCTCTTCTGGATTCCCTGTGTTTCCAGCTCCTATCTGTGCCAGTATATATCCTCTGGTATAGGTGGATTAGTAAGGTAGAATTGGGATCACTGTAGTGTATTAGAGAAAGCTTTGAAGAGCTAGAGGAAAGTTGTATGTTTTACCATCACTATCTTGCACCCTTACTAATTTGTCTCTTCCCTACAACTCCTCTGTAAGAAGAAGTCCATTACCTACAGATGGACTTTACTTTGGGTCTCCAACCTATACCCCCTCTCATTTACACTAATACAATTTTTAGTTCCTTGATGCTGATGCCTGATACCTTTGACACCTCGTGGTCACACAGACTGGTGTGCTTCTTCCATATGGACTTTGTTGCTTTTGAGCTAGATGGTCGCTTGCTTATCTTCAAGCCTTTAAGACTCCAGACAATACAGCCCTTTATAGCTGGTCACCATCAGCTTTCTTCAGCACATTTGCTTATGCATATATTTGTCTTCAGCAATTGTGTCGGGAACATGAGCAATGCCAATTTACTAGAACAAAGTATTCTTTCATTGAGGAAGTACTTGAGTGGAGGCCCAATGTCCATCTGCTGCCTTACTACAGAGCCTATGAATATGAATACACAAATATATTTCCCCTTCATAATGTATAAATATATCTACCTATGTACATGCCTATATTTAGACCTCTATAAATTCCTCTTGCCTCCTATTTCCTTCCTCTATTTCGTTATACTTTGCTCCTGTCCCACTATCATGCTCTGCCTTCATTTGGGTTTCAGTAATTTCTTTCCATTACCCCACCCTTGACCAATCCCTACCAGGCCTCTCCCTCCCTCCTTGCCACTGATTTTGGATCACTTACTGTTCCCTTGACCCTGGGTTGGTCAATACTACCTCCTTCCCCCTATATCCCCCTCTCCCACAACCCCCTAGAACCATCCGTCCCATTGTTTTCTCCTCCAGAACGATCATCCAGCATGTCTTATCTAGATAGGACCTGCAGGGATGATACTATGTACAAAAAAAAAAAAAAGATATAGCAAGATGAAGTGACAAAAGTAAATGAAGCAATGACTGCAACAAGAAAAACAATGCCCAGAAAACATAGATTAATAGATAGAAACAATAATAAAAAAGCAAAATTTGTCAATAGTTCAAGGTCTGTTTGTTGATCTCTAGGAGTAACCTCCAGTCGAGTCCGATGGGGTTCCACACCCTGCGCCCCAAATCTATCCTTGGCTCTTCCTCAAGACCTCTGAGCTCTGCACCCTCTGCTGCATGCCCTTAGTGTTGTCCTCTATGTGGTAGGGACAGGGTCTGTAATTCTGACACTGGGTCTCCAGTTTTGTCCCCTGCAGGGTCTTGGGTCAGCAAGGGATGCTGTGTCTCATAGTGGAGCTGACCATCTTGTCCTCTCTGTGCATTGGCTGTTCTGAGTGGAGTGATCATCCTTAAGGATTCGTGGGCCAGAATGTACCCCACTCTCCCTTCCTCACCCTTCATTTGCTCCCGTGTGCTCAGGTCAGACATGTCCTTCTCCCTCAGTCATCAGTGCTGTTCTCTAGAGTAAATTCTTCTTCAGGGAGGGGCAACAGTTCACATGGTTGGGATTGGGGTGGCACCTTGACACTTCTATACTGGTTCAGGTTGACGTGAAATTGTCTAAGACAATCCATATTCAACTAAAGTCAATGGAATTGCCTTGGGCTGCATCATCCAATCTCAGGAGGGAGAACGTGAATTAAAAGTGAAAGCTTGGTGGAATAAAAATTTTAGCTGTAGGCCAAGTTTTCCCAACTCTTCAACTTTCTAGGGTGAACCTTCTCAAGAAGAATATATCCCCTGTATGATTTCAGAAAAATACTCCTTTCTTTCAGGGCTTCTGAGAATTCTCAGATGAAGACTTCATATTTCTTTGATCACCTTTTTCCAAACTTTTGTTCTAGAATTCCCTGTCATGTCTCCTCAGTCACTTTACCATTTCATTTCCACATGGTTGCAAATCTCTGTGGGCGACTAATCCCTTTTAAATGTGCAAAAGGGTTGCTCCATTGGTTCTCAACCCATGGGCCGTGACCCTTTTGGGTATCAAGCGACCTTTCACAGGGGTGGCCCAATTCATCACTGTAGCAAAATTACAGCTATGCAGTAGCCACAAAAATAATTTTATGGCTGGGGTGGGGGTCACTACAACTGAAGGAAAGAGTCGAGGACTTAGGGAGGTTGAGAACCACGGGGTTAGACCCTACTGTTGCATCCCACACAACCAGCTTAATAAATGGCATGTAACTAAAACGTTTTGACTAGGCCTGAGATAAAGAGGAAACCAGTATGCTCCTTGCTGCTGCAGTTCTCCAGGGCTGCAGAGCTGGCTCTGAGTCACGGCGACACAATGGGATACAGAATGTACCCTCCACACAAGTGTTGTTATGCCTGAGCCCATTCTTTTAAAGTATGTTTTATTCAATCGGTTTAATAGGGGCTTTTACAGTTCTTATCACAATACGTATTATCTATTATGTCAAGCACCTTTGTAAATATGTCGTTGTCATCCTCTTCAGAACATTTTCTTTCAACTTGAGTCCTTGGTATCAGCTCCTCATTTTCCCCCCTTTCTCATGAATGCTTGAAAATTTAGAAATTATTATTACTTTTATATCTTATAATGACTGCTGTCTCCCCTCACCCATGTTTCTGGTGTTCAGGGAGAGGGGTGATCGTTGCACATCGATCATTGTGATTGGTTTCCCCTTTCTCCCCCCACCTTCCCTCTCCCCTCATGGTATCATTATTCCTATTATTGTTCCTGTGGGGTTTATCTGTCCTGAGTTCCATGTATCAAGATCTCTAATGTGTACCGGTGTATTTGCTCTGACTTAGCCAAATTTGTAAGGCAGAACTGGGATCCTGATAGTGAGTGGGGAGGAAGCATTAAAAACTAGAGGAATGTTTTATATTTCATTGGTGCTATGCACTGCAGCCTGGCTGGCCCAAACACATTCTTATAGCTAGTATATCAACCTCCCCTTTTTTGTTGTTAAGTTGGGGTGACATAGATATATCATATTACTCCATCTTTCAATTACCTCAAGTAGAATTGTACAATAGGTACCACAGTTTCATGTAAGCATTCTTTTTCTACATTGACTCCCTTTTACCTCCACCCCACTACTGTACACACCCACCCTTTCAGGCCCCCTATTCTACTTGCTGTCCTTATAGGCTCATCCGTCCTGGGTTTCATATCCCAACAATCGTTAAACATATAGTACAGCTTCAAGAGTGTGACCTCCATTGACATACCGTTGAGACACATTGCAATATGAACAGGCACAATAATACAAGTAAAAAAAATATGGAACATTTTGGAAACCAGATCAGGTCCTGCCCACATCATAGTGGGGATAAACAGACAAAGTTTCAACTGTTCAGGTCAGATTTGTGCCTCTGATCTTTTATACTCCCCTCTCTCAAACACTCTGTTTAATGGCCACTTTCTACCCAGCCCTCACTTTTAGACAGGGGAAGATCTGTAGAGGCTGATTTCCTAGGTAGTTCCTTGAATGGATCATGCACTCCCACTGTCATCCATTACTGTCTGCATACTGGAATCTCTCAAGTTAGGTTCAGATACTGATCCTTTGTCCAACTCCGAATTGTATGGATTCCATTCCATCCGGGACTGATGATGGTGTGCTTCTTGGATGTGGTCTTAGGTGAATCTCCCTTAGATGGCTGCTTGTTTGAAGATAAACCTTTAAGGCCCCAGATGCTATTTTATCGGATTGCAGGGGGCAACCTAAATTCTTTGTCACTTTTTGTTCTAGTAACATATCTTCTGTGTTTCCTCCCTGAAGGGGAGTATCGAGCAGGGCCATAATGTAAGAACTAATTGTTCTTAAGTTGGAGCTAGGATTTAGTATGAGGCCCAAACCCATTCCTGGATCTATGTTTTATTTTTAAAACATGTTTTATTTTAAAACATATGCTGTAACTTGGGAGTAAATACATATATCATATCATTCCATAGTTCGGTCTAGTCAAACAGAATTGTACAATTGCTTCCACAATCAGTCTCAAAACACATTTCTTTTCTTTCTGGACTCCCTCTTATATCCCCTCCTCTTTCTATTTCTTTCCCCATGAACCCCTTATTTTATTTGTTTTTCCTTATAGGCTCAATGGTCCTGGGTTTCACTTATCAAAAATCAGTGAAAGAAATGACGCAGCTATAAGAGGGCGAGCCCCAAAGGTGATGCACCTCTGAGACACATACTAATATGAATAAACAGACGCAAAATGTATCAGGATGATCTCCACAGGATTACAGAAATAATATGAATCCAGTATATAGGACATTGACATAGATGACCCTCTTTGTCTGTCAACCACCAGTACAGCACTCCTGGTTCAACTGCCTTCTGCTTCCTCAGTCACCATATATTTTCTGGCTTAAGTCCTCAGGTTACAAGTGTGTTTGAGGTAATTCACCCATTGTAGGTCTGGGGGTCCTATATGGGGGGCTCAGAGATGCAGCCTTTGGAGTATGACATGCACCCCAAATGCCCAGGATTCAGTTTCCTAGCATTCCATGGTCCCCGACCTGAGTTCCTAGGGTACCCCACATACCCTAGTTCAATTCTGCTCCCCTGCTGCATGCCAGTAAAGACACTCCCCACCCAATGTTCCTGAAAGCATCCTCAGACTCTCCTCCCAGTACCTACCATTCCCTCAACATACATTTGTTCCCCAAAATATGACCATTCCCTCTTCCCTTTCTTGTGCTGCCCCTCCCATCAGTAAGCCTCATCCCTCTGACTGGGCTGTCTTCCTTTCTGGGAGACCTCACCAACCCCAGACCCTTATAACAACCACTTAGTAGGTAGCAGTCACTTCCCAATGATGTCATTGATGTCAATCTATCTTGATGAGGACATTCCTCTTTCTTGCTACCCTTCAACTTCACCAAGCACAATGTCCCATTCCATTAGAAATGGAATTCCATTAGAAATGATTTCTAATAGGAAAAGTACATAGGATGTGAGACGAAGTCTAGTTCCATGGGCTTCTAAGGAACATTTTGGCTGTACTTCTTGCAAGACAGATTTATTTTTTCATATGGGAGGTTTGGTGATTTCAACTTTCTTTACCCACACCATACTTTAAATGCATTTTTTCTGGTTTAACCTTTCCTCTTCAATGTTCAATTTCACATGCATATGAGATGACTGAGGGTAGTTTCAACACTTTCATGAAGGCTTATGCCACAGATTGACCCAAGAACATGCACTGTTTTATCTCTTGATTGTTGCTTCCCTGATTGTGAATTGTGGATCCAAACAAGATTGGCAACTTGAATAATTTCTCCATTTGTCACGTGTGGTGGTTACAAAATTTTGTGTCAATTTGATAAATAGACTGTAGGGGTGGACATTATCCTGTCAATCATGTCACAGTCTTTAATGCCTCCCGGTTAGTGTGGCCTTCTCATAAGAAATGTCTTGGGGACCCCCACTCCCTCTTTGTCTTCACCTTCCTGTTGAAAAGCAATGCTAGGGGTTGCCAGAGGCCTGTGATACCAACACCACTGTTGGATTCACAAGACTTTGCACCCACCTGCCATTGATGTTCCTACATTCTGCATTTTTTCCTTGGGGCTGTGTGAATCTAAAGAGAGATCTATGGACTAGCACTTGACTTATGTACTGGATTGGAACTGAGTAGGGATGTTTGCTTGATATATAATTGCTTCTTAATATAAAGCTCTTACACATATATATGAATGTCACTAAATTTGTTTCTCTAGTCTACCTAGACTAACGTATAATGTTACCTATTTGTTGAGTGATGAAGATTTTAGTTTTCTTTATGTTAAATGGTAATGCACACTCAGAGCCAAAATCCTTGATCTTCATCAAGAAATGCTTCAGGGTTTTCTCATTTTCAGCAAGGTATGTCATCTGAATATTTCAGTCTATCATTAAGCTTTCCTTAACTCTGATGCTACATTCTTCTTCATGCAATCAAATGTATTTGATTATTTGCTCAGCGTATAGATTTGTAAATGGTGACTAGAGACAGCCACAACACATCTATCCTGGCTTAATACCGTATAATATTCACTTGTTCTGTTGATATAACTTTCTCTTGACCCATGTATAGGTTTTAAGTGAACATATTGAAATGTTCTAGAATTCCCATTATTTTCAAGACTGTCTAGAGTTTGTGATGAGTGACACAATCAAATGCCATTGCCTCATCAATAAAACACAAGTAACTATCTTTCTGGTGTTCTCTGCTTTTGACCTACATCTATCAGACATCCCTTGTTGCACAACCTCTTTTGAATATGGCCTGAATTTTTGGCAGCTCTCTGCCGATGTACTGCTGTAATTGTTGTTGAATGAGCTTCAGCAAAATTTTAATTACATGTGAACTTAGTGATGTTGTTTTTGTTAAATGCCATCCTATTGGTTTTGAGCCACAGCAACCTTACGGACAATAGAATGAAATGCTGCTCCATCCTGTGCAATTTCAGCAATTGTTTCTATGTTTGAAGCCACTGTTTCAGCCATGGTGACAATCCGTTTCCTTGAGGGTCTTCCTCTTCTTCACTGCTTTCCTTTGCTTCCTCTCTGATTTACCAAGCATGATGTCTCCAGGGCCTGCTCTCTCCTGACAACATGCTCAAAGTGTGTCATGTGGAATCTTGCCCTCCTTGTCTAAGGAGTATGCTGGCTATATCTCTTCTAAGACATATCAGTTTTTCCTTTTATCAGTCCATGGGACTTTGATATTCTTTTTCCAGCACCATAATTCAAATGCATGGATTCTTCTTTGGTCTTTTTTATTCAGTGTTTAACTTCTGTATGCATCTGAGACAATTGACTACATTATGACTTGGGTCAGGCAAACCTTTATCCTCAAGGTAAAGTTGAGAAAGGGGCCAGTAAACTAAGTCCTCAAATAGTCTGAGTGTCATAGTGGGCTACACACTAAGCTGCAAGGTTAGCGGTTCAAACCGGCGAGCCCCTCCTGGGGAGAAAGGTGAGTCTTTCTGCTCCCATAAAGATTCAAAGTGTCAGAAATGTAAAGGGGCAGTCTACCCTGTTCTGTGGAGTTAGTAAGAGTCAGAATGGACTCACTGTGAGTTGGGTGAATATGTGTGCTGTGTGTGTGTTTGTTGAACTGTTTCCTCTGTGCTTGGGAGGGTTAGGACTTAGAAGAATTTAACTGGATAAGGCGTCATGAGAATTTAACTTTTATACATGGATAACCAAGAAATTAAAATGTTTCCCAGGGTTAAGTAAGAAATAGTACTAGACTAGATTGACTATAGATGAAGAGACCCAAACCAATGGACCAAGCCACCAGTCATTAATATTTTTTAGATTTATCATATTGCTTTTGTTAGATACTCCACCTCCAAAAAATATCTTAAATGCATTGAGAATTATGTGGAGGTTTAGTTTACAAGTTTTAAATCTAATAACTTAATGCCACAGGCATTACCAATTCAGTATCTGTTAAGAAACAGATAAAGAGGCATTTCCGGGCCATCTATCTCCTCAACATTCTTAAGCATAATCTCTGAAATTTTATCCATGAGGAAAAATTGTGACAGATTGAATGTATCTCAAAATGGAGACTTGAAACAGAAAGCATTTTGTACCCTCTCAGCCAGCATTTGCTATCACATGAACCTCCTGTCTAGCCTTAGTTTCTGTATACTGTTATAGAAATATTCCTCTTCCCTCACATCTTAGTTTCAGGTATGTCCTTTTTATTCAAACCTTTAAATTTGAGCTAGATTGGAGAAAGAGAGAATTATTATTTCTGAAAAACATTATTGGGAAAAAATAATTTCTCTCTCTCTCCAACACCCATTCAGTACCTGTTGGAAATAAATACATTTTTTTCAAAAAGGGATTTTTGCAAACATGGATAAGTAAACATTCTTAGTACCTTGTTTAATTTGTCATTTAAATGTTTTTGTTTTTCTTAATATGCTAGCAAGATAAAGAATATTTACTTACCTAGTAGGAAACATCTACCCACTAAACACAGTGCCAGAGGGTCGATATTGACTCATGGTGACCTTTAGGCCAGAGCAGAACCACTCTGTGTGTTTCAGAGGCTGTAAATCTCCGCAGGTATCGGAAGCCCTAGGAGGGGCTGGTCTCGTGGTTTAGCAGCCTCACGCACAGCACACTCTGCCGCTGTGACTCTTTGGAAACCTCAGCAGTCGTATATGTATGTGTTTGTGTATGTGTGCCCAAAACTTTCATGGAAAAAAATTTAGTATTTCCACTGCACTTTCCCACAAACTCCATACTCTTCATGTTCTTTTTAGGTGCTGTCAGGTTAGCTCTGATTCACTAGAATCCTACATACAACAGAAGCAAGTACTGCCCCGTCCCGTGCTATCCTCACAATGACTGATTTTGGAAAACATGGCAGTCACTGTGTTACTCTGTCTTGTCAAGGATCTTTCTATTCTCTACTGATCCTTTCTTTTACTGAACAGGATGTCCATTTCCAAGGACATGTCTCTCCTGACAACATGCCAAAAGGAAGTGAGCAAAAGTCTTGCCCTCTTTGCCTCTAAGGATTCTGGCTATACTTCTATCAGAACTGCCCTTTTGGAAGGCCATGATAACATCAACAGTCTTTGCCAGCACCCTACATCGGATGAGTGCATGCATTCTTCTTTGCTCTTCATTTTTCGAAGCCCAACTTCCACAGGCAAATGAACAAAAAACAGCACAAAACAAAGCAAAAAGCCAAACTCACTGTCATAAAGCTGATGCTAACTTACAGTGACTTGATAAACCTGACGAGAGCTGAGTTTCCAAGGCTGTGTAACTGCTCATGGGAGTGGAGAGTCTCATCATAAGCAGAAATGGAAAATAGTGTTGAGGGCTTGAGTCAAGTGAACCTGAGTCCTCAAAGTGAAACCCCTGCTCTTCAACACTTCCAAGTGATATTGAGCATCAGATTTGTGCAGTGCCATGTGTCCTTTGGTTTTTCTACTTCTCCTTTCATGAACATAGATTGTGGATCAAGCAAGATAAAAATCCTTGACATTTTCTCTATTTATCTATCTGATATGCTTCAGCTGCACGAGGACAGACCTCCACTCTCCATTCTTCTTTATCCTATTCTGACATCAACCATCCTGCTGTGCACTGTATTGCTTTTGCTGGCTTTGATAATTTATAGCAAAGGCCACATAGAACTCACAGATAATACTCAAAACATGAGGTTTATTAAGGCAGCTAACTGGTTACAAAATATTAAAGACATAGCTGTTTTCTCCACAGAAACTCTTTTCAGTCATGCTGGCAGGTAAGTCTCTGATTCTTGGTTTCTGTCCTACTTTGACTTCAGTACTGATAAATACTCAAAGACTACCTCATTCTACAAGCCAGCCATGCCCCAAAATACTCATCCGTGTACCACCTGTGGGCAGGTGGTGCGAGTCTTCATTCCTGTTTCTGTTATGATTCACTTTCATGTGCAGTGGTTTGGCAGAACTGACCAATCTCTAGGTACTGAATGAAAGATACAGAAGGTATGAATAGGAGAACCATATACAATTAATTTCACTTCACTGTGGTCACTATCAAATGGAATTTACTTTATGGTGTACACACACACACACACACACCCACTGCCACACTGCCAGTGAGTCCATTTTGACACATGATGATCTAATAGGACAAAGTAAAACTGCTTCCAACACTTTCCAAGGCTACAAAGCGTTACATGGGCAGTCTTAACTTTCACTTAAGGAGTAGCTGGTGGATTTGTACTGCCCACCATGAGGTTAGCAGCTCAAAATGAAACCCGCTACACTGCAATTTAAAAATACTAAAAATAGAAAATCGTTATGTCTCTACCATGAGATCATGGAGCCTTACTGGGATGGTGGTTCCAAACTGGGCTGTGATCTGCAGGGTCAGGAGTTGGAAACCACCAGCAGCTCCCTGGAACAACGGCTAGGCTTTCCATTCCTGTGAATGATTATAATGTCAGAAACCCACAGTAGATTGTGAAACAGCAATAACTTGAAGGCAGTGTGTTTGGGTTTTGGAGTTTTGCAGCAAGATCACCTAGGATGCTTGTTGAAAATGCAGATTTCTAACCTTAAACACAAATCTAGAAAAGCAGAATTTCTCAGGGTGGGACCAGGAAATATATATATATATACACATATATACATATACATATACACATATACATATATATATACTTTAAAACTAAGCAAACTTTGTGCAAAGGGTCTGAGGGTACAGATTTGAGGCAGTCATATAATTTTCTGTCAACTTGAGTCAAGGGGTGGAGTCTAGCCCGTTAATCAAGTCATAGCCAATGATGATAAACCTCTGCGTGGGCACGGCCTTTTCCTGAGGATTCTGGGATCTCCTGTTTTCCTCCCTGGTTGTGGACCATATGTACTGTCTGATATGCATTCTATTGACAAGCCACAGAAAGCTATGCTGAGGACAGCCAGAGCCCTGGAGCTGGAGGAGCCACATGGAGAATCATACTGGTGCTGAGGCGGCTTCCATAAGGCTTTTCCCCCACTGCTCTGCAATGTTCCTGCTTCTGCCAACGTTGCCTGTGCCTGAGTCTGTGAAAGAATTTGTGGACTAGTATCTGATACAGGGACTCAGAGTGGACTTGTGGGCTAATATTGAACTTATGGACTTAATCTGGACTAGGCCAGGATTTTTTCTTAATATACTCAATACTTAATACTCTTGGATATAAAACTCTTACACATATATGAGTGTCTCTCGATTTGTTTTTCTAGTCAACCCAGACTAACACAATAGTGTAGACTTTGTGGGCTGCATTTTCTGTCACAACTCCTCAAATATGCCACAGTGTCATGAAAGCAGCTATTGGCAATGTTTGAAGGAATGTATCTGGTAATGCTCCTATCATATTTTATTTAAGATCACTGAAATTAGTATTTCATAAGATGTTCACTTGTCAGGAAATGCTGTTTTTTAGATATCTTTAAATAACAAATTTTAAAATACAAAGTCCATTATTTCTTCATCTGTCAGAAAAACAAACAAATAGACTAACCAAAACAGCAACAACAACAACAATAACAATAGGTGATAGGCCAAATTTGGCATGTAAGCTATTGCTTGGTGATCCCTAACTCATGAGGAGGAGACCCTAAGTCACACAAAGGATTCAGTGGTTGACTACTAGCCCAAAGACTGGCAGTTTGAATCCAACCAGAAGCATTTCAGAAAACACACCTTGTGATCTGCTTCTGAAAGGTCCCAACCTTGAAAAGATGAAGCACAGGTACACTCTGAACACAGATGATTGTCATAGTTGAAATTAGTTTGATGACAATTAACTGCTAGCTACAGACTTGGAAGACAATTTATACAGATCAATATAGGCACTTAAAAATATTGGTCCAAACTAGTATGTACACTTCAGTAGGTAAAAGTGGACTAGTTCTCTTCAGTTTAGTCAAGATCCCTTCTTATTAAAAAGTTCATAGCTGTAGCACATTTGTAAGGTCTCAATCCATGTAGGTAGTGACTGAATATCAATTATTTTCTCAACCTACACATAAAGAAAATTAGTGTAAGTTGCTATAGTCTGGAATCTTAAGTCCTTTTCCAGATGATGACAATAGAAAACGATACAGTATTTTGTGACTAAAATGACATTTGGGATGATGATCTGGCCTAGTCTGATTCTTTGTGTTGCTCAAATAATGAGGCAACACAGAATATATCATTTCCCAAGCAACATTTTCTTTCTTTAAAAAAAATCACTTTTGGGGGGGACTCCTATGGTTCTTATCACAATCCATACATACACCCACTGTGTCAAGAACATTTGTACATATGTTGCCATCATTTTCAAAATATTTTCTTTCCAACTGAACCACTGCTATCAGCTCCTCATCCCCCCTCCATGAACCCTTGATAATTTATAATTCCCTCACCCCATGTCCAACTGATATCTCCCTTCATCCACTTTTCTGTTGTCCATCCCTCTAGAAAGGGGTTATATGTAGACCATGATGATCAGTTCCTGCTTTCTCCCCCAACTTATCCTTATCCTCCCTGCATCTCTTATCTCATTCTTGGTGCTGAAGGGTTCATCTGTCCTGGATTCCCTGTGTCCCGAGCTCTTTCTGTACCACTGTACAGGCTCTGGTCTAGCCTGATTTGTAAGGTAGAATTGAGGTCATGATGGTTGGGGGTGGGAAGAAGCATGAAAGAATGAGAGGGGGCTGAGCCCCGGTGGCGTAGTGGTTGTGTGCAAGACTGCGGTCCACTGGGATGGAGGTTCAATTCCAGCTCAACAGGTGCAAAGACTGGGACTCCTACTCCCATCACCAGAGGGCAGTGATGCCCAAAAAACCCCAAAAATTAAAAAAAAAAAAGAATGAGAGGACTCATATTGTACTTGTCCTTTTGTTTGGCTTACTTCCCTTTGCATGATCTCCTCAAGGTCTTCCCATGCGCCATTGTTCTTCACCCATTCACCATTGCTTTTTAAGGATGTGTAGTACTCCATTGTATTGATGTACCACAAGTTTTGGTCCATTTGTCCATTGATAGAAATTTGGGCTGCTTCCAACTCCTTGTGGTTGTGAACTGTGTCACAATGAACATTGGAGCACCCATGTCTGGCCGTGGCTTGTTTCTTTCCTCTTCTAGGTATTTGTCCAATAGGGGGATTTCTGTGCCATATGATAGCTCAATTTCCATCTGTTTTCTATATTGCCAAATTGATATCCATAGTGGCATCCATAGTGACATACCTACAGGTCCACCAGCAGTGGAGGGGAGTTCTTATCTCACCATAGCCCCCTCCCCCAACACTTATTACTTTCTGATATTTTGAGTTGGGTTACCTTTGAGAGCACTCAATGGTACCCCTAGTGGTTTTAATTTACATTGCTCTTAGGGCTAATTATCAGGAACGTTTTCTCATATGTTTATTGGCATTCAGACTTCTGCCCCTGTGAAACTTCTGTTCATGTCTTTTGTCTACTTCCTTAGTGGGCAATCAGGTATTTTTCTTATTGTAACCCAGCAAGCTGTTATAGATTTTAGCAGTAAGGCCTTTGTATGATGTTTCATTGCTAAAGATGTTTTCCCAGTCTGTGATTTATTCTTTCAATAAACACAGGTGTTTTATATTCAGCACACCCCACTTGTCAATTTGTGTCTTCCATGTATTTATATCCTTCCCTTTTTCTGATAGCCCAGGTATTCCCTGAGTCAAAGTTCTCAGGTTTGTCCCTGTTCCCTCGCTGATGGCCCTAACAGTTTCAGGTTTTTCTTAAAGGTCTGTGATCTACCTTGAGTTTATTCTCCAAGCAATATTCTCATTAGTTTGTGTGACTAACTTCAGAGGATGATCGCAAATGATTTTCTTTTGACTTCACAAATGATGGGATGATTTAATGAAATATTAATTGATGCTTTTTTTGTTTTTTCCCACCTCCATTCCTTGGAAACTGCATTGATATTGCTATCATGGGGCAGTAATAAGTTATCTGTGGCACAATCATTTCAATTACTGACCAGAAGACTGAGGATTGACATACATGCAGAGGCTCCTCTGAGAACAGGCTTGTGGTCTGCTTGTGTGAGGGCCAACACTTGAGAACTCTATAGACACACTTTGGCCCTGTATACATGAATGTATCATGAATTGCAATCTACTCAAAGCAACTGTTTGCTAACAAGATCATAGAGCTTGTATTAGTCCTTCCCCCTCAAAGCACCCCACTCCCAGAGCAGAGGAGACAGGAGATCATGTTTTGATAGTTCAGGCTTTATGTCAATTTGACTGGGCCACGATTCTCAATAGTTTGATAATTAAGAACTAGTAAACCTTCATAATCAAATCTTTTCAAGGATGTGACCCACTTCCAATATAAGTTGAAAAACTGGCTTGCTTTTTGGTGAATCTTGAGTCTGGATTTGCCTTCTCAAGTTGTAGTTCTTCCCTCTTGAACTGTCTGCTGATCCTGGGAGTCATAATCAGCCTGCCCTCTTACCTGCTGACCTCAGTTGGAGTCGCTCACTTCTGCGGCGGGAAACTTGTCTTTTCCCTTCTTTGTCTTCGTTAGGTTTGACAGTGATCTGAGTCAGGAGAACTCGTTAGCCTGTCTGACTCACAGACTTGGAACTGGCCTGCTTCTACATGATTTCCGTCATAGTAACCGCTCTCTCTTTATAGCTATCGATATAGGCACTTTTCACTGGTTCAGTTTCTCTGGAGAGAAACAATCGAGTTAAGACCTTGCCCTTGCACAGGAAAAGAAAGATGAAAGCAAAGGAGATTTACCAGGGAGAGTGAGTTCACTGGGATACTCATTCCTTCTTGCCTGTTGGATCCAGATTAGCAAAGAGATTACCTGACAGAAGATGGGTTCCTTTTGTATCTCGAGACAATGATCCAACCACTCAGCATGGACCAATAGCCCAGAACCCAAAATTGCCCCCAACATAGAACCAAGGAATCCTCGTAGCTTGGAAAATGGAGCTCTCAGTGGTGCCTGTGGTGAGAAGTAGAAGATATTCTCAAAATATTTGCACGGTGTAAACTTCCAAATCTTCACCCAGTTTGGGAAGCAGAGAGATCTGAACATAATAAGTCCTTATTACCCAGGTGAGGAGGACTGGGGCTTAGATTTAATACGATTGGAATCTAACTCAAAGTTAGTATTTGTTGATGAGTTTAGACTAATTGATACTTTGTTTATCTACTTTCTTATAAAAATTATTTCCCCTTAAGTTATTCACATCAGTAATCACAGACATTTCAACAGTTAATAATCAATTGTGTGAAGAATAATTTACTTCAATTATTAAAGAAAGAAATGGTATTTATTCAATTGGACTAATAATATAAAAATCCCAGAATAAGAAATAGATTCTTCTCTGATTTTTATATTTCAATTATATTGAGCTCTTGCTATTATGAGACAGTATAACTGACAGAGGAAGAATAAGTAGGTGACAGTTTAATAGGGATGATGATCTCTATGCAAAGAGCATACTTACAATATAGATGATCCTGGTAAAATGTAACCACTGGTGCAGTTGCATGAGAAACTGTATAAAAAGGACTGGGGCTCCCAAGAATTTTCTTTCATTGTATTTTTATCAAATTGACAAAACAATGAAAAACACAGCAAAAGAGTAACAACGACAAAATCCCTAGTGGCCATGGAGTTGATTCCTGTACATGGTGATTATAGGGGCTGCAGGGTAAAACGATGTCACATAGTGTTTTCAAGGCTGACACTTTTAAGAAGAAAGTTGTGAGGCCTTTCTTGTTAGACATGGTGAGATACCACAAACTTTGGGGCTGATTGAGCACTTAGCCATTTATGCTGCCTGTGGAACACTGGGTACACTAGAGAAACAAATCAGAGAGACTCATATATGTATTGGAAAGAGCTTTATATCAAAGAGTAATAAATATTAAAAAAAATCTCAACCCAGTACAGATCAAGTCTATAAGTTCGAAAGTAGCCCATACATCTGGTGTATAAGTTCGAAAGTAGCCCACAAATTCCACTTCAAACTCTCACAGAACATGTAATGATGATGAGTGTAGGAGGATCACAGGCTAGTGAGTGGAAAATCCTATGGGGTCCAGTGGCAGTGAAAGCATCTCCATGACTCTGGCTGTCATCGATCAGTTTGGCTTCCTGTGGCTTGTCTACAGGAAAGTGTAGCAGAGAGAGTGTATGCTCTGCCTTCAGGGAGGGAGAGAAGAAAGCCCAAATCCTCATGAGAAGGCCACACCCATAAGGAGGGATTACCTGGCTGTGACCTAATTGGAAGACTAGACTCCACCCCTTCATTCTTATTTATCAAGTTGGCATGAAATTTTGTAACTATTACATCACCTAAGTTGAATGCAGCTTGTTAAATTTTTGTTGCTTGGCTGCTGGGATGTTAAATTTAACTTATAGACATCAGTAAGAGCAGGGTGAGGGTTTATTGATCTTCTTGACAAATGATCGGGGTTGAATTAGTCTCGAATGTTCTCTGAAGAACAGACCTTTGACATTTCTCTCTCTCTCTCTCCACCTGAATTATGAGGTCATCTAACCATGCTGTTGCATGAAAAAATAAAGTTTTATAAGCATGCTGAAGTGACGCTTTGTAATCATCAAGCTTCCACAGCTCAGTGAAGCTCACTGAGGTTTTGCCTGGGTTCTCTTCTTGCCACCTGTATGAGAAATAGGACATAAGCAAGGACACATGGCACTCCAGGTTTTTAATCTGTAAAATCAGAGTTTAGCTACCTCAGTGGTTTCTAGACATGGCTAATCGGATTACCCAGTAAACTTATTAAGAAATGTATTATTTGGATGAATTTCTCTAATATGCATATTTATTGTATCAGAAGGGGGGTAGTGCTTAGTAAAAATAGAATTTGAAGGATATTCTGGGTAAATCAGAAATTATTGCTGTTAATCTTCTGGTTAATGCATTCTAAGATTTATTCTGAACTAAATATGTTTGGCATGTCTCTGTTGTCAGTGAATGGCTTCAGACAAGTTCTCTCAGTGATATTCTTGTCTTAGTATTGGTGGGAATTCCAAACCCATTCCTGGGTAAGCACAGAAATATCAGTGACTGAATGATTATACATTATATAATCCAAAATTGAAAGTGGGAATAGTATGCGAGCCTAAATGTGAGAATCTGATTTGCAAAAGGCTATGGGTGACAGTGGGATCCCAAGATACATTTGTGGGTATTGTATAGGAAATACACTTCCGGTGATCAAGAAAAGTGGTTACCAAATAGAGTGCATTGGAGAGATAATGATGGAAGATCAAAAGGATAAATATAAATTGAACAGCTAAATCCTTGTCAGTTGATAACACTCCAATATATGTAAGGCTTGTGGTTTTCAACATTCCTGTATAGTTTGTTTGCTCATACTGGGGCTTATTTCAGATGTGTCTGCCTCCATTGGAAATCACCCTCTTGAATGTTTGCTATGTGAGTTTCTGTTTTTCGGTATGTGAAACCCAGGATTGATGAATGATAGGTACAGTGAGTAGAAGCAGTGTTTATGGGGGACACAGTGATGGGGGTGTGGTAAAGGGGAGCTGATGTCAAGGAGTTCAAGAAGGAAAAGTATGTTTTGAAATGGGTTATGGCAGCAATTGTACAATATTGCTTGATTTGATGAAATGATATAAAATAATATATGTGTTAACTATGAAGTGATATGATATTATGTATTAACTCATAATAAAATTATTTTGGAAAAAATAAGGGGACATCTTGTATCTCAAAAAAAATCAATTTTTATGTCACTTCTAATATCAAATCTTTAACAAAACTAAAGTAATGTCTCCTCAAATCTTTAAGGCTTTGCAAACAAGTTTACAATCTTCAGATGAATTTAGCATTTTAAGGGACATTAAGAGGACCTCAAAGATGAATCAAGAAAGGGGAACTTGTCAAGTAAATGAATGACAAGACTATTCTTTGAGCAATCCACATAAAATGTAACTTACACAAAATGGCGCTTTTCTACATTGTCGGTGTAAGCTTTGTGCTTATGTTAATTTTATGATTGAAATGTAGGGGTGGAGTCTGGCCTGTTAATCTGGAGATAGCCATTGAGTAGCCAATGAGGCCTCCTTGTGGACATGGTTTTCTCCTGAGATTTCTGGGCAACCTCGCAATATTTCCCTTGTGAAGCTGAGACACTGTCTCCTGAGTTGTTGGGAGTTAGTCTCAGAGACGTTGAATCACGGACAAGAGGAGCCGGAGAAGAAGCAACATGGCTTTGCCCTGATGGAGCCAGACCTCTGAAGCTGGAGAGGCCATGTGGAGACCCGTGCCAGTGATGAGTTGCTTCTGCCATCACTGTATGCTGTTGATGGACCCTGACCCCTGGAAGTGAGGAGCCATGGGAAGACCCCTGCCAGCGCTGGGATTCTGCATCCACTGACCTGTGACTTAGTAAGTTGGAAGGAGACATTATAGACTGGTATCAGGCATGTGGGCTAATATCGGACTTATGACTTTGAACTGGACTGGGTTGGGATGCTTTCTCAGTGTTCCATTCCTTTTGTATATAACCAATACCCTTATATCCATATATGTGTCTATAAATTCCTTCCTCTAGTCTACCTGGACTAACACAGTTGGATTTATTTTTCCAATAGGATAACAAATCAATAAACTAATTCACAGAGCCTTATGGTCCTGGAACAAACAAATCTGTGTTGCAAGAAGTACAGCCAGAGTGAGCCTATGAGGCAAGGACGGTAAGACTTTGTTTTACATACTTTGGATGTATTGCAAGGAGAGCCTAGTGCCCAGTGAAGGACATCGTGCTTGAAAACATGGAAGGACCTAACAACAGAGGCAAGGAGATGAATTGACACAGTGGCTGCACCATGGGCTCAGGCTCAGAGAAAATCGTGAAGGTGCCCAGGGCCAAACAGTGTTTTGTTCTGTTGTACATTAGGTCACTATGGATTGGAACCAACTAGATGGGACCTAACACCACCACCACCACCACCATCACCACCACCACCACCACCACCACCCCTAAGAGCAGCCATAACTTGGTCCTGTGGGTTAGTTCGAGAGAAGGCAACGAGAGGTCAGTCCCATTGCTAATAATTCAAACATAGCATGCTCAAAGCAGAGGAAAGTGTTTCTGGTGCAGTGGTCTGGTTTGGTCAGAGGCACAGGCCAGGTCCCTTTGTAAGTGACTCTTGATATGCAGTGGGTGAATATGACACTCAGTGACATAAAGAGAAGATGGTCTCAAGCTCAGGTGTCACAGCATTTTC
>PVJH01001578.1:0-202348 GCA_004026705.1 Nesogale talazaci | reverse complement strand
CCTGCCCACTCCAGATCTAATCCATAAGTCTGATATTAGCTCATATGTCTGAAACCTATAGAGTTACGATATCTATAAAGTTTTCCTCAGATTCACAAAACACATGTAATGACAACAAATGCAGGAAGATCACAACCAGTGGGTGGGAAGGTATTGTAAGCATCTCAGTGCTGGTAAGGGTCTCCCCATGTCTTCACTTCTCAGCGCATGGGGTCTATCAGCATAGTCCCATGTATTTTATCAGTAGAGAGTCTCTCAGGGAGTGAGCTGAGAGAGTTTTGACCTATAAGTAGGAAATTTAGGAGTTCGCAAATTCCACAGGAGAAGGCCACATCCACACAGAGTCCTCCTTGGCTATAATCAATTGACAGACTAGACTCCACCTTACTCTCTTATTCCTCACATTGACACCAGGTTAACTACCACAACAGTACTTGTTGTTTTGGTGCAAGACTGGCCAGTGTTTCCTCAGTTGTTCCATTCTGAGCAGGAACCTGCTTAATGAGTGAACAACAGTATGATTGTGGAGTTATAAATTTTTAAAGTTTCACTCAATTCTGATTTATGTATTTTGGGTTTCTTTTGTTGATTGCATAAATATTTATTATAATTATACTGATTTATTATATATATATATATACACACACATATTTACATATAGCTAGCTAGCTTGCTATTCCAATTTTTGTTAGATTGATGCTTTATTTTTGTCTTACAGAGCTGGATCTTGTCTGGTTCCTCTGTCTCCTCTTGCTTGTCTGCTGATTCAGGAGCTGTCAGCGGTCTACGAATGATGGGTTCATTCAGCTGACTTCGTCCTTTGCACCCACTGACTAGCCTGTGCCCCTGTTGTCTCGGCCTAGTCACCGTGGTCTGGTTCATCAATTTCCCATGGATTCCTGTGCACCAACTTCCAAGAATCAGGAGAAAACGTTTATGAAGTGTATTTAACTTACCTCTTCTAACATATGTAAACATTAATCATTTTGTTTCTCTATAATCCAACTTAACACATATCTTAACACTATACTGATATAGCCCCATTAACAGAACAAATAAGACCTATTCACAAATGAGACTACATCCAAAGATGAAGATTTACCACAAATATTTGGGGAGAAATATTCAGTCTATGTCACGGATGTTTCTGGATTGTTCTGCTGGACTGTGACTTTAAGTAAAGTCATTCATTATAAAAAAGATAGATCTATTTAACACCATTATTAAAATCTAATTTAAGTGATATAGTTGCATCTCACTGACATTAAGTTGATTCCGATTCACATGACTCCCATAGTGGGTTTATAAATCTCTTAGGGTGCAGATGTCTTCATTTTTCTCTGTTGAAGTCACTGCTGGATTTGAACCCTGTTTGTGCACTTGACCTTCTTAGGTTTACACAACAGTGTCAATGGTACTATTATGACTTCTACGGCAGAAGAACATTTTATAATAATCTTGGCTTGGGATGAAACTTGAAATTTTCATTCATTAAATAGGTCTACCTTCTGCTGGAGATTCTTTTACAAATGACTATTATCTTTATGCCAACTGTCATACACATGTACTGAGACATTTTTAAAAATTAAGAGTTTGATTTTGTTATACTTATTATTGACAATAACCCTATTTACCCTGCTTAATTCTGAGATATTTATTTAAGTGATAAGTCAACCACATTTTTGATAGATCTCCAGTTCATTATCAAAATATTTATTTAGAATGTAAGGCAATTATACTCTTTCTCTTTCTTTTCAATGTCAAAATACCATTCTTACTGTTATATATGTGCACATGACAGATCCAGGCAATAAAAATAAATTTGCCACAAAAATAAAATTGAATATTAATGCCAAATTATAATTGAGTTAAAACGAAAGAAAGATTCTACTTCATGTTAATTTTTCAAAGCATTTGTGTTGAAAATACTTATCACGTCAAAAATATTTTTATGGTCTACTTATGATCAATATTACCAATGTTTTGCTAAATCAGCAAAGCTGACGTTCCATTTAATTTTATTTTCTATGTAAACTGAACAAATTGTGTTACACACATTTATTATAACTTGTTTTCTTTGAAAATAACTTAAGCCCTTTAACTTAGTTCCCAACACAAAACATATGGCATTTGTCTCATCCATTCTTTCATAGGGAAGTATCTTATCAATTATTTATGCTTCCTTTTGGTGATTTTTCTTTGTAAATATGCATGCATAATTTTCCTTATATTTCATATAAAGCAAGCATAAAAGTTACAAAAAGGAAGGGAGATAATGCTAATGTAGTTATGCATACTTGCTTTTGACAAAGTGCTTCGTGCACTTGTCCTCTGGATACAATTTTCTCTATTTTTTGAGATTATACTGATTATAAAAATCCCCTATTATGCTAAGAACATATTTTCTTTAAAAGACAAGTTAAATTACCATGCCATGGTCAATTTCGGCATCGTTATTTCAAGTAGGAGACTGTGTATATTTCAGTACCAATATTCAGGCAAAAAATGTTGTTCAGAAAAGTTTAGAAACTTAAGAAAATGTCGTTGTGATTTCATATCTACACTGTCATCATTCAATGTGAAACATATACTAATTTGCATTCCAATAATGGAGCTAAGAGTACTTACAATTCATGAAGAATCACATTCATAAGAAGCTTTGGTAAATTTAGTGAAATGTTGATTATGAAGATTTATTTATATGAAATTGAAATTGTCAACAATATGCAGAGATTAGCTAATTTTAATTATCTATTTAGAGCAAATATATAAGAACTATATTTTAATATCATCAAAGTTGGTGAGCTATTTCATCTAAAATAAAATTTTATTTCTATATGTCAATCAATCATTACTTCAGGAATAGATATCTGTGTACATGCATAGTCTAAATTAATAAATTCAGGAATTAATTACTTTGATAAATTTTGACATTTGATTTTTAAGTAAAATCACTTAATTTGACCTAGTAGATGAAGTAGAATAGAGTTTGTGTAAATGCAGGTTTTTTTTTCTCTTTTTGCATGGGTTCCATTGTCTCACACCACGCATATACTTTCAGTGTTGTGATGCTTCCAAATATAAGCACAACAGTACAATATGGAATTATAGTACACATTTATGCCTGGTATCACCACTAGATCACTGAATTGCACTTGTAGAAAACACTGTAATGATGTACCTTTGTGTACAATTTCACCCAAATTAAAAAATGAATTTAAAACATAGCAATAAGTATTAATGCAATATGGTCAGAAGTGCAATAACAAAGACAATGCATATTTTGTCATCTTAAGAAATTATATATGTGTGTGTGTGTGTGTGTGTGTGTGTGTGTATAGTCATCAAGCCATTGCTGGCTCTAGGGGCATCCCATGAGTTCCTGAGGTTATGATGGTTGATGGGAGTAGAAAACCCAGTACTTCTCCCACAGAGCTGCTGGTGGTCTCAAACTGCAGACCGCGAGGGTCACAGCCCAATGTGTAACCACTCCACCACCAGGTCTCCTGCTGTGTGGAATCCCAATTCAAGAATGCTCACACTGAGATTGAATCACTTTCTAAGGACCAAGAGGAAAGATTTAAAAAACAAAACAAAGATAATGAGTGCCAGAATTCACAGTGAACTTAACAGAGAATTGAATCAGACCTCTCAAGGTCCGGAAGCTGTTGGAGTGGCAGAGAATAAGAGGAAAGGGGAGAGTCCTGGCTTTTCCTCATGGGACTTCGGCACTGATCTCATGGCAGACTTGAGAGACCTCTTTACTCCCCAGCCTATGTGCACTCCATACACTTTGCCTCTCATTTCCCATGCAGCCACCTCTTCCATCAGCAGAGGAATATTCCCAAGCTACACACCCCCTGGCTAGTTAATGGCCCAGTCTGGTAACCACCCCTCATATGGTGAGCACCCCAGCTGAAAAGCAACCTTGGTGATGAGTGGTCCTCAGAGTACAAGCAAGTCATCCAGCCCAGATTCTAAAGCCTCAAGTGATGGTCTAAAACCAGCCGCAGTGGCAGTTGACCTGTGTATCCTGGCCCCATCATGACCACAACACCTAATGAGCTTCCCAATTAAACTATGTTAAACTGTCTAAAGTAACAGCTTGCCTTCTGAGAAAGCATACACTTCCTTTCCCCCCCCCCCCAGGCCTTCAGAGAAATGACCTTTCTCCCAGGGAAGATGTTTAGCAAAGATACTTCTTTTCCATGCTTCCTTGGAACCCACTGCCAATGGAAGAAGGTGAGGTCCATCCACTTTGACCTGGGTTGTTTGAACTCCATTATTTTAGGACAATGGGCTACAATAAGCCTTACTTTATCACCCAAATTATAAATCTTTAGTCTCTTAGCCCCAAAGTCCCCACCTGTACCTCAATCTCTACATAAACCAATTTAATATGGACAGATATGAGACCTAGGATAAGCAAAAACTCATCAAAAGGATGAACCAGGTATGAGGTCTCATATTTCCTGATCTCAAAACCCATCACATAGCCACAGTACTCAGAACTCTTTCTGTAGACAATCTGGCCTAACAACCTAGTATCATTTAATGATAGATATATAGACCAAATTAAAAACTCAGAAATGAATACATCTACCTATGCCCAACCGATTTTCAACAGACAACCAAAAATGATCAAATTGAATAAGGAAAGCCTCTTCACCAAACGGTGCTGGAAAAATTAGATATAAACATGCAGGAGAATGAAACAGAACCTATATCTATACCCATGCATAAAAATAAACTCAAGATGGATTAAAGGCCTAAATGTAAACCCCTATAAGGATAACCAATAGAAAGTTTCCTGTTACAAGGCATACACAGACTATCAAGCATTATAATGAAAGCTCGCACAATGGAATAGAAAATAGATGACACATTCTATGACATCAAGTCAACACTAACTTATAGAAAATCTATAGGACAGGGTAGAACTACCCCAATGAGATTCTGAGACTGCAAATTTTATCAGAGTCAAAAATCTGTCTTTCTCCTGCTGCATTGTTGGGGATTTCAAATGTCTGATCTTGTAGCTATCATCTGGGATCTAGTGGAAATCAAACACTTATGTAGAACAAAATTTTTATAAAAAGAATAAAACAAGAGCCAACAGATTGGGAGGGGGGGCCAACAACATTATGGCCAAGGGTCCAATTCCCAAGATACCAAATTCTACTACCCTTCAGTAAGAAAATAAGAAAAGACCCATTTAAAAAATGAGCAAATGACATGCACAGGTTCACCGAAAATGCCATTCAGTTGGCAAATAAACTCACAAATAAATGCTCATGATCACTAGGAGACCAGGAGATGAAAATTAAATCTAGTGATTTATACCCATATTTATGGCTAGATTTTTAAAAATGAAATGAACATAGCAAAAGTTTGAAAGGAGGTGGGCAGACTCATACTCACAAATTTCTAGTGGGCTTATAGACATGCACAACCACTGTGGAAAGTGATATCCTGCTACCTAAAACAAAGGGGTATAGAAATCCCAAGAAGCCCAGCATACCCCCTCTGGGCATATACTTGAAAGACATAAAACCAAGGGCACAATTAGATGTATGCTCGTCCTTGTTCATTGCAGTTCAACTCACAATAGCAAGAAACTATAAACAGCAGTAAAATCCATCCCTAGAAGAATGGATCAAGACACTCTGGTAAAAAGACACAATGGAGAGCTATGCATCCCTAAAAAAAACAGTGACTAAACCATGAAGCACCTTATGGTATGGTGGACCTGGAGATCATAATGCTGAATGAAATTAGCCAATAAAAAAATAACATTGTATGAAACCACTATAATAAAAATAAAAACCAAGACAAAGACAGGCTTCTGTTCTCAAGTCATCTAATCTTCCAGCTTCCCAGGCAATGAGGTAGGTAGAATGCCTGCCTAGAGTCCATGCACGATGTATCACTCTTCTTTTGTAGGTCTTATAAAGTACTCCACCAGGGGAGACTTCACCTCATCTGGGCCAGTTCTTCAAGATGTGGACACAGAAAAAAGACACATCACATTCTGCCATCAAATTTTATCCTATGGTTATCTGAAATAAGCAGACATTTCTACAAGAGTGAGGAGTGAAATGTACTAGAAGCTCAACTTAAGAGGAAGTGTGAAGGGAAACATCTCTATTCCAGAGAAGATGACTGCACTTCAGCTGGTAGGTAAATGAAAGGGAGCAGAATGCCATTAGGGAAAATATTCAGCATGAAGTACCTTGGATCACTGTGGCGGTCATGTGCTTATGTTAATTTCATGATTGAGATGTAGGAGTAGAGTCTAGCCTATTAATCTGGAGATAGCTATTGAATAGCCAATGAGGCCTCTGTGTGGGCATGGCTTTCTCCTGAGACTTCTGGGAAATCTTGTGGTATTTCCCTCTTGGAGATGAGAAGCAGTCTCCCCAGTTGTTGGGTGTTAGTCTCAGAGACAACAAACTTGGGGCAAGACAAGATGGCTGCATCCCAGGAGCTGGAAGAGCCAGAGGAGAAGCCACATGACTTTACCCTGATGGAGCCAGACCTCTGAAGCTGGAGAAGCCACGTGGAGATCCCTGCCAACACTGAGTTGCTTCTACCACCACTGGTTGCTGTTGATGGAATCTGAACCCTGGAAGCGAGGAGCCATGGGGAGACCCCTGCTAGTGCCAGGATTCTGTACCCACTTACTTGTGACGTCGTGAGTTGGAAGGAGACTTTATAGACTAGAATCAGGCATATGGGCTAATATTGGACATATGACCTTTGGCTGGACTGGCTAGGGATGCTTTCTCAATGTTGCATTCCTCTTGTATTTAAATCTTTCCCTTATATCCACATGCGTATCTATGAGTTTGTTTCTCTAGTCTACCCGGACTAACACAATCACCATTGGAAAAAGCTGGGGATTTTGTCCCTACACAGTCATTTTTAACTTGTATTTGGCGCTTGAGGCTTGAGGCTATATATGATGGACAACCAGAATTTTAGGTTCTGTCCTTGTGAGGCACTCCACATCCATAGACCAACATCAGAAAACTTTGGAATTTCCAGTAATTGAATTGAACTCTATTTTAAACACAACAAAGGAACCTAAATACTCCCATGACTGAAATGCTCCAGTGTGAGAGGAAGTAGATCACTTACACCCAAGGATACGGATGTATGGATCTCATAGATTTTGGTCTACAATTCTTACCACGAGGGTGTTCCATATATTGCAACAGCACATGGATTAATAGATTCAAAAAGACAGCAGATTAAAAAAAAAAAAAAGCCTGAGCCTTCGTGGCGTAAGTGGTAGAGTGTGGGACTGCGGCCCGCGGGCTTGGAGGTTCAAATCCAGTGGTGGCTTTCAGGAGCAGCGTTGGGTAGTTCCCATGACCACCAGAGGGCAGTGATACCCTCCAAAAACAATCAAAACAAAAACAAACAAACAAAAGAGACAGCAGATTTGGGGAGATGGCGAAAAAGTATCTGGAATTGATTATGGTGATGGTCACACAACTCTGCTGAGAGTTGCTGAACTGTTGAAGTGTATGATATGTGAATTGTATGTCAGTGAAAATTAAAAATACTAATCCTTCACCATTTTTGAGTTCCACAACCCCATCACAAAAATGCATTATCAGTGCATTTCTGTTTATATTTCATTGATTTCAGTCATCAAAAATTGTAAAAATCCTGTTCCATATTTGGGGGATTCATTTGGAACATAAAATTTCCAATAAAATTGAATAAAATTTTTATTCAAATAAAATTGAAAAAAAGTGTGATTCATTAGCTTTCCTTTTAGGTATGGATAGTGACCTATAGCTGACAGCATTGTTTGTAAGTTAAAATGTTTCATGTTCTTGTCTTTTCCGTTCAATTTGTCACTCCCAGCCCAGAAGGCTATATAATCATTGTATTCAACATGACCAATTGTTTTTTTAAATTTTTTATTGACTTCCACTTTTCCTTGGATAATGTAGTGAGAGGGCTTGACTTCACTGAAGTCAGCACTGCCATCATGAGGCTATTCTTTCCGGTCATATTTTGACTCTTTTCCAACATATGGGCGCATATCTCAACACTGTTATCAGGCAATATTTTGCAATTTTTCAGTAGCTTAAAACATTCTGCCAAAAATATCAAATACTACTTTTTGATTAATTTAAACCAGATGTCTTGCCTAACAAATCATCAAAATTCTGAAATTTGGAAGTTGTGATATAATAAATGTTAAATTTTAATAGCTCCTGGGTCTAGAAGAAAGAATTATGATGGCAACAAAGGTGCAAATGTGGTCTGCATACAATTGATGTATGTACTGATCGTGAGAAGAGTTATATAAGCCCCAATAAATCGATTTAATAAAAAAATTAGAGAAAAATATATTTTACTTTTAAAATATTTTATGAAGAAAGGAAATGTTTTGAGATTGCTCATGGCAACCATTGTACAATTTTGCTTGATCTAACTGAATTATGGATGATTATACCTGTAAGAGTTCCCAGCAAAATGATTAATAAGAAGTTATGCATTTTTCTTTTCCTTCATTAAGTAAATATACAAACTCTTTAAAACTATAGTGCTTGGAGGTGTGAATCTAAATAACTTAACATGTTTGTAAATTCAAAGGCAAAGATCAGGAATCTGCCATCATCTTGTAGACTCCGACACTGAGTAAAGCATGAGCTGCTGCGAGAGCATTACTATAAAAGATTCACTGTTTCATTTATTTCAGGCTGGATTAAGACATCATTCTGTAGCTTATCGCTATTTATGATATGCACAAAATAAATATTTAATTGTCGGATTCAATACCAGTGCACTGCAGTCTCTGGCAAGCTTTCTTTAATCTAAATTTTATTTTTTTTCTTCTTTGATTTATGAGGTTGCATAAACAATTAATTTGGCCAAATCCCCTCAGAGATTTGCTTTCACTGAAAGCTATTGCTATTGGATATGAAAACACTCTCTTAAACATAATTAGCTTACATATGTCACAGGTTAACCATTTATATAGCATATCATTATGTAAAATAATCACTTTAAACATATTCATTGATACAACTAAAATGGCCTTTAATCTTGTATCTTTGCTGAAATTTATTTAAATACCTTTCCAAAATATGAATGTATCTATCAACATTTTCTATTAAAGTGTTTAATGTAAGCAAAATAGGGAATAATGCTTTGTTGCTGAACTACAGAGTAGAAAAGAATTTTGTAAGGTCTCAGACATATTTATAAAAAGTGGCTAAATTAGTAAGTAACATAAGTCAAATTGGACAGAAAACACAAATACATTTTAATCCCACTTGTGAGTGTGAAGTATGTGACTTTAAGCGATGTAGTTCAATTTACTTCACCTAAGTTAAAAGAGAGTCCTAAGGAAGTTTTCTGTTATTGCTGACTTGTTTTTAAACAAGTCATTTATTAAATCCTAAATGGATCGAGCACAAGACAACTACAGTGACATAATTTGGATAACAGTATCTGGAAACCATTTGCGGAGGGTCATAATAGGGTCCAGAGATTTCCTGAGTTGCATAACTTTATACAACAAAACACAATTGACAGAAGATCAATACATCATAGTTACTGATAAGACTCCTCAAGCAGGGTTGGAGCCATTATTGAGACACTTACACATTATATTGGACAGAGGAACTTGCTTTCATAGGCTTTCACAAGGGAGTCAGGGCATGAGCTGGGGCTATGCGACCTCCAGTCCAGTGATCTCCATCAAGGTTAATCCCTAAGGATGACTACCTCTCCCTCAGCTGGCTGGGAGGTGAAGGTTAGCCATTTTCTACTGTATTCTGAGACAAGACTAGTTATAGCCCTGGTCAGTGGTCAGAAGAAATACAAGGGAGGCTAAGCAGGGGATTTACCGTGAATTCTAAAATATCTTCCAGGGACAATAATTTTTCTATATGCTTTTTGTGGTAACTTAAAAAGTTAAATTAAAAAGCAAGCATTGGGGTTTTGGTGATTAGCTATGTAGAAACTGAAATTAATTGTAAAAATATCATAATAGTAATACCCTTGTGATATGTAATTCTAATATGTGATCAAGGTATTTGTAAGAGAATTTACTAAAAGTAATGCAATAAATGGCAATATCGATGGCCATGTATAACCTTTTCTAGCTTTCCTATCACCACACAGCAGGATTCCGACTTGCCTACAAAGTTTATCCATCTTTACCTATTTTCACACAACGGTTTCTCACAGGCCTTCTAACTTCTAGAGTGGATTCCATAGCCTATTGCAACAGCCACAAAGACCTCACAGACAATAGAATTTAGGGGTGTGAGTAGGGAAGTAATAGGGTACCACAGGTCAGAATCAACAAAAAGTATTGGTCCTATCATTGGTCCACTGCAACAACCCTGCTCAAGCAGCAGCCTATTCTCTTGAATCCTAAATCTCTCTCCAATCTCAGTTCTCAATCATCTGGACCCTTTGCCTCCAGGGATCAAAAAGCCAGCTGCCTCTTGCTCTGGCAGTTGCTCAGTCCCATTCTCCTGAGCCAAATGAAGAGAAGCTCATCCACAATCTCAATGCTGTTCCTCTGGGCCTCTGGACTACAGTGGCTGGTGCACTTGGTCTTGGTGATTTGCACCACTTCAGACAATAATATTGGGTATGTTCTTGCAAATGGTCCTGTGGGTTTATTTTTCTGCTACTGTGTCAAAGATGGATCAAGCTTAGAGCCAGGATGATGATAAGGAAAATTGATAAATTTCTTGTTAGTCATACTCATGCCCTGTTTGCTTGGTCTCACCCAATCATGCTGGTGGATGTTACAAAGGTTACAATGAGCTATTAAGTGGGGGCTGAGCCCCGGTGGTGCAAGTGGTTGAGTGTGGAACTGTGGCCCGAGGGCTTGGCGATTCAAAATTCAGTGCCGGCTCTCAGGAGCAGCACTGGGTAGCGCCCACTACCACCAGAGGCAGCGATGCCCCCCAAAACAAACAAACAAAAGAGCTATTAAGACATTCCCCTCTAGCACAGGTAATATTGAAAAGTTGGTGGGTATGATTGCCATAATATGATGGTTTCAAATCGCCTTGCCAGTAATTTTTTTTTCCCCATGGAGTCCATTCTTCTTTCAGAAACTTACTGCCAGATAAAAGAAAATCATCTTAAACCTTAGCTCAAATTGTATGTATGGAATAATGGTCCCTGAACCCAGGTACCATTTATTTTTAAATCTAGAGGAAATACCTATTTTAAATGTTCACTTCTAAAGAAACTTGATGCTATGCTTAGGAAGAGGGGTGGTCACTTAACACTTCAATAATGGAATTCCTATGTGGATAACATTGATGATATCTAATGTACCTTGAAATGTGTCCTAAAGTAGATTTCTTTTTGTAGAGTCAAGAATTTGAAGGAGAATAGATCTTATTATTTAATGAATTAGAAATGCCAATCTTCTTTAATTCATTAGCAAAGAAATATCATATGTTGACTTTTAAAATGAATAATACATATATTTCAAATGTGAACCAAAATACATCTTAATGATCTCAGCTTGGTGGCAGTTAAGTTAATTGTAGTCCTAGTGACATTCTTGATGAACAAGAAAATCTCATCATACATAATGACAGGCACATAATAAAACTTTAAAGCAGTGAATAAATATTTAAAAGTCAAACTTATATACCTTACTCTTTAAAAATATGGCAAGCAAATCAAGTCTGTAACATTTCAGAATAACGCCTACAATCAAAGTGACAAACAAAATTAGCCAGTATATTAATAAACTAAGTGTTTTAAAGTTTTTAAAGGCAACTTACAATTTATGAATAAGCTTAATTTTAAGAACCTCACCATTAAGTGTTTTTTTTTTATTAGTAGCCAAAGCCAATATAATTACTAACATCTGATTAGTTTGACCTGATTGGTAGATGCTTTGGAGTTTCTCTCAACTAACTCAGCCACCCTACATACAAGGTGAAGTTCAGCCCAGTTCTGCCCATCTCACAATCGTTCTTATCTTGGAGCCTAGGAATGAAAACTTGATGAATAAGTGTGACTCTAGCGGGAAGTAATCTAGAAAACAAGTCTTCCTGTCGCCTCCATTTACTACTAGTCTTTTTTCTCTTGTTCTACAGAAATATATCCTAATAGACTTCTCATCTCTTAACGCTGGCCAAATGCAAACCTTGTTCAAAAAACCCAGCTGTTCTTTTAAAATATGTTATATCCTCTTACTCTAAAAACCTAGAGCGTGCCTCCATTCCGATGAGTCAAAAAGCAAAACCATTTTCCTGTAGAACCTGACCTTTTTCAACTCCATTATCTTCCTGATCCAAAGCCTGCTCCACTTGCCTCAGTTTTCTATAATCACTGTGACCTATTTGCTATTCCTGTAAACTCAAAGATAAGAAAAAAAGGCGGGGTGGTAAAAAGCAAATTCACTGTTGTCCAGTTGATTCTGACTCAACCACACTAAAGGACAAGGTAGAAATGATGCTGGGCGCTCTCAAGCTGTCATTCTTTATGGGAAAAGAACGCCTCTTATTTCATTATTAGCAGGCACCATGCATTCTCCTTTAGCCAGTTTTTCTATCTAATCTCCTACTCAAGAGACTCCTCTTCTGTGTGTTTTTTCCTACTCATTCTTTCACCAAACCCACATTTTTCGTGGAGTCACACTAACCCTGAATGACCTACTTAATGCTGTAAAATAGTCTGCTACTGAACTTATATTTATGCCATTCTCCTCTAGAGAACTAAACTCCTGAACTCCTGAACAAAAGCTCTTACCCACATCTAACATGAAATACTATAAACTTATTCATTATGCTTATTGTTTACTGTCTGTCCCCCTGTATTAGAAAAGAGATATTTTAATGGTGTTAAGTAGACTATAAAAATCAATTGCTCAAACAAAAGAACATCCTCATTTGTAATGCTATGCTTACCCAGTTTCCATATTTCTTGCTATGGCTGATTTCAAGCTCCCAAGGCAATGTTGTAACAACCGACTCACTCAGTTACTAAATATTTAACAATCAGTTCTCCAAAGCTTTCATTGTGTGTATGTGTGTATTTTATTTCTTTTCTTCAATCCTTAGATCAAACACATTCATGTAGATCAATTGAATATCAGATTTTTCTATCTTTGACTTTCGAGAGCTTTTTGTTTTTCAGTATTTTTAAAATATCCTCTTGTGTTACGTATTTTATTATAATAAAGTTATCTTCTTATTCTTGTTGCTACATATATTTACAGCTAAATATACATTGACCCAACAGTTAATAGCTATAGAGTTCTATGATGTGATTTCATTCTTTGAGTTTTGCAACCATTCTTATATTCTTTTCCTCTTTGGCCTTGTTCCTTTTCCAATAATACAAACACGCTTCCCACTAGATTTCCTGTTTACTATTTGAGTTGTTGTTATCAATTTGATCCTAAAAAAGAAGAACATAATATTAAAGTCAACAGTGTATACAAATTAAGCTAAATTGGCATACCTATATGTGATATTAAAAGCCCTCTAGTATCTTATGTCTGTTTTTCCCTTGTAAGACATTAAAATTTAGTGTAAGTTAAGCAAGGAATAAAGTTGCTTTAATTTCTGTGCACTTATATTGAGTTGAATGAATTGATTACCAGTAGTAATGAGATTGAAAGTAGAATAATTATAAGTACTTTGAGTCTTTCATTTCTTACAATTTTCACATTAAATAATTTTAGAAGTGAGTGATGTACTAATTTTATTTTTAAGCAAAAAGTGTACATAGAAGCACTGGTGGCACATAGGTTAAAGTTGTTAATCTAGAGATCCATTATTAGAATGCACCAGCCAACTCCAGGGGAACAATGTGTGATGGACTGCTGTGTAAAGATTTCATATTATTGGGAACACTGGAGGACCATTCTTGGTCCTGTAGAGCCACTGAGTAAAAATGGTCTCAATGACAGTGCATCTGATTTTGTCTGGCACAATGATACAAAAGTCAGTATACATAAAGCTCTCTATGTCAAGACATACTACTTATTCAGATGAGCTTATTCTGTCCTTTATAGGATATATATATATATATATATATATATATATATATATATATATCACCATCCTTTATAGAAGAAATCACTGGCCTCATAGACAGACAAATTCAAACAAACTAGATGTCTTTGAGTAAGCGCAGTCCCACAGTGATTCCATGCATTTTAAAAAAGAATTGTTTGAAAATAGATGACCAGTTCTTTCTTTCAAGGTGCCTCTGGGTAAATTTGAACCACAAACATTTCAGTTAACAGCCAGAACCTTAGCTATGTGTGCCAACTGAAGATTAAAATATATCTTTTAAGTTTTTAAATGGTAATTCATATTCATGGCCTGGATAGTATGAATTCTTCTTATTTCAACAGTTTGCTCCAGGAATTGATAGTGTTTTCTAGAAATGATTTTATATTTTTAAAACATTCAAATTATTGTATCCCTAAATGGGCATTCCATCTGTTTATCCATCTAACCTGGAAAACTGGAATAATTTTGATCATTATTATATTTATTCATATTTAAGTTAATTTTTGTGGCTTTTTTCTCTGGTGAAGAAAATCATGAATAAAGGAGAAGATCATAAAGGCAAGATTGGCATGTCTCACAAAATAAAATGAATGCAAACAGAGTTCATTGTACTTTATTAATCAATAAACTGAAAGTAAAAATAATTCTATAATTGCAACTATAGAAAACTATATAAAATTAGTATTAAGAAATTTGGAGATGAAATTTTAAAGGCTATACTTTATTATTTTTATTGTTCTTATTGTTATTAGGTATCATGGAGTCAGTCATGAGTCATAGTGACATGTATAACAGTACAAAATGTTGCTCAGTACGTAAAATACACAAAAGTAGTATAATACTCCATGTTCCAATCAGCATGCCAGTCCAGCTCATGTAGAGTCTTCCTTTTCTCTAACCTCTAGGAAGTAGTATATCTTTCTTCAGCCATTGGGTTCCATCTGATCACATGTCTAGAATAAGCAACAGGCAGTTTTGACATCTTTTCATCTAAGAAGCTATCTAGTTGTAAGTCCTCTAGGGTGGATTTTTCAGTGTGTTTCATTGTTTTACCAAGGTTTTCAATCACTTTGAGGAGCCTTGGTTGCATCCTATTTAAAGTGATCCTCTTTGAGTGAAAAATCATTGCCATGAATAAAATCAGATTGAATGGCAATGAACTTCTCATTCTGAAGACACTTATGGTAGATATTTATTTTTGCAAAATTTATAGGCCTAAGATTTATATGACCTGCATTCTTTGTCTACTGTATAATGTTCAGAAATGCAAACTCTACATTCATTTTTATATTGAAAAAAATAAATAACTTTTGGCAAAAGATTGTTCAATGATATCTACGATAGCTTCTCAAGAGCTTACCTGATTTCAAATGTTTCCTTCTGGTTCTATCCTCCCAAATAGTAAATCTTTATAAATGTCTATTTTTAATTCTTCTTAGCAATAATAATGTCATGTCTGTTTGGTACATTCTCTCAATTTGTGCTTTTTATTTAGGATATTTTGAAATATGTTACATATTGCTATTTTCCCCCATTATCTCCTCTATCTTTTCACCATTTTCCTATCTTGCTTCCCTCATACCCTGTATAACTAAAAGCAGCATACTGAAGATTTCTTTCTGTGGCAAGTCAATGTCTACTTCTTCTATGCACACTTTTAGGTTTATGACTTCTTCTGGTATTGCTTTCTGTTTCTCCTGCTTTTTTTGTTGTTGTTGTTGTTGCGGATGTTGGGGCTGGTTGCTGTTTAAGTGTTGTTTTAGAGGAGTATGAAGCCATCTTCCAGAGTCAAAGAGGACAGGGTCTCTCTTGGGGATCTTTCATAAATGCTTCTTCTAACTCTCTGCATGTAGCTGCACTAGGGAGTCAAACTACCGCTGTATCTTCCTGTTTCACTCTTACCCTAGCCAGCCACCAGTCCATTGTTTGGAATGTGAGTTGAATAGTCCTCTGACGGGACATAGGTTGGGTAGTTATGGGCTCACAAGGATAATAATTCACTGGCAGATTTCCCAGAAAGCTGTAGTGGTGTGTCTCACTGGGCTCAGAGCACTTCATATAGTGCTGCCCTCTGCAATTGGAGTGCTACAGAGGGTAGGTTGGAACACCCTCGTTGATGTAGAAGACCATGACTGGCAGGTGAAATTATCCGAGTTGGACAGATCACTGTGGAGGTGGTATGGATATTTGCGCAGCAATGTGGATCATGATAAATGGTGGGCAGCAGTTCTCCAGTCATTTGTAGGGTCTCAGGTACTGGAGGGAGTTCCCCAGCTATTTGAAGGGGAGATCCCCAATCAGCTTGGGGTGTAGGAGAAGGTGGTGTGATTTTCCCAACTGTGTGTGAAGTCAACAAGTGTGGGTGGAAGCTCCCCCAACTAGACTGTCAGAGTTGCCCTAGGCAAATTGGAGTGGCCTGGAGGCAGGTAGTGGCTTGTGAAAGGAAAGAGAGTGAGAAGAGAAGAGAGAAAGAAGAAAATAAAGACAAGAGAAAAAATAAAAACAAACACACATACACAAAGCAAAAAAAAAAAAAGAGTCAAAAAAGGAGACACCAAAAAAGAAAAACTGGATCTGCTGAGACTATAGTGGGCAAAAGAGAAGAGATAGAAGGGAAAATAATTAGAAAAAATAAAAGAAGAAAATAAAAAAATAGATAAAGAGATAGCAGAGCCTGATACCATGTCCTGTGTATCACTACCTCACCTGTGTATCACTGTGTATCACTACCAACACCTGCCTCAAGGAAACGGGGTGGTGTGCCCATCTGAAGTAAGGTCCAGCAGATGCATGGTGGAATTACCCTCAAAGACAAGATCACAGGTGAGGTCACACAGAAGTTTCTGCAGTGGTGTTGAACACTGGAGATCACTGGTATAGGTGCCTTGTGCCATATGCCTCACTGAAGCAGGCAGGGAGGAGCGGCTTCCTCAGCCATTTGTAGGGTTTAGGGTTCCAGAACAGGTAGGGGATCCCTAGCTACATGAAGGACAGACAGAACCTCCCCAACTGCATGTAGGGTCATGGAAGACAAACAGTAATGTCACCCCCACACCCCCACCCCCTCTTGCGCTTGCAGAGTTGCCCTAGTTTGTGCCAAGACCACTGATATTCCAATAGCTCAGAGGTGTTTTTGTGATTTTTTCCCCCTGGCCAACTGGAATTGACTTAATTTAAATTGACTCCCACTACCTATGCATGTATACTTATTGATGGTTAAAATGCAAAAGAATGAAATTAAAGAGGAAGAAACAATACTTGGAAAATATGAACTTAGTGATCGAAATTAAACTGGATATCACATGGTAGAATTTTGCAAGACCAGTGACTTGTTCATAGCAAATATCCTTTTCAACAACACAAAATGTGGAGTTCTGATGAAATTTATAGAAATCAAATTGATTTCATCTACAGGAAGAGAAACTTAATGAAGAAGAAAAGTATCAATAGCTAAAATTGGGCAAAAACCTGACTATGGAACAGAGAATGAATTGCTCATATGTAAGTTCAAGTTGAAGCTTAAAAAATAAGACAAGTTCACAAGAGTCAAAATATAATATTGAGTATATCCCACCTGAATTTACAGAACAGATTTTTTAACAAATTTGATACATTAAAACACAAATGACAGAAGATCTGGAGAACTGTGGGAAGACATCAAGAAAAAAAAGGTCATTAAAATGTCAGGAAAGAAGGAAAACATCAAAGTGGATGTGACAAGAGACTCTATAACTTGCTCTTGATCATCAAATAGTTAAGATAAATATAAAAATGATTCAGTCAAAGAGATGAATTGGATATTTCAAAAGACATGGTTAGAGGATAAAGTCAAATATTATAAAGAAATTGGCAACCATCTAGTATTAGAAAATCAAAAGGATAAATATGCTTATCATAATTAGAACTTAAAGAGTGCATGAAGCTATTCAAGGCTAGAGTTGCAACACTGAAAGACTCTATTGACAAAAGGCTGAATATTGACTATATTAGCAAAATATTGAAAGATACGGAAGCATTAAAAGAAGATGGAAAAATAAAGTCACTATATCAAAATGAAATAGTTGACATTCAACCATTTCAGGAAGTATCATATGAACAAGAACCAATCAAGCCAAAACAAGAGCTCTAACTGTGGTTAAAGCATTAGCCACAAACAAGGCTCCAGGAATTGATGGAATTCTCAAAGGATGCACTGGAAACATTCACTCAATTATACCAAGAAATTTGGAAGACAGTTCATTGGAGGATTGGAAGAGGTCCATATTTGTACCCATTCCAAAGAAAGGTGACCCAACAGAATGCGCCAATGCATAGAACAATATCAATGATAACACATGCAAGTAATTTTTTTTCTGAAGATCATCCAACAAGGATTGCAACAATAAATTTACAGGGTACTTTCACAGGTTCAGTTCAGATCTAGAAGAGGATGTGGGACAAGGGACATAATCACTAATGTCAAATGAATCTTGGCTGATAGCAGAAAACGAGAATATGTTTGCTATATTTTATTGATTCTGCAATGGTATTTGTGTGGATCATAATTAACTATGAATAACTTTAAGAGGAATGGGAATTCTGGAACATTACATTGTACTCATTATCAACCTATACAGGCATCAAGAGATAACTGTGCAAACAAAACAATGGCATATGGCATGGTTTAAATTCAGGAAGATGTGTCAGGGCTATATCTTCTCAGCATATTTATTCAATCTGTATGTCATGCAAATAATTAGAGAAACTTTATTATACGGAGAAGAATGTGACATCACATTTGGGGGAAGACATCTAAACAACATGAAGCATGCAGTTCATACAACCATGTTTGCCTAAAGGAAGGAGGACTTGAAAAATTTGTAGGGTTAGTTTCTGCTTCTATTTATTAGTTTTATTATTTTTTCTTATTATTATTTAATTGACATATATCCTCTGTGTCCTTACAATTAAATTATTTTGTGTGTCAACTTGGTTGGTCCAACATTCTCAGTGTTCTACTGTTGAAGAATGACTGACATCCCTTGATAGTGTTCCTTTGAGAAAGTAGCTTTATTTCAACATAAATATATACTATAAAAGCATGTTTGCTTTTTTGTTATGTCTGGCTCCTACCTACAGACAATTCAATGTTAATTCTTTGGATTTAATCCAGAATCTTGCCCCATTGTGTGTTGATCTTGGATATCATCACATGCCTACAATCTTATCTACTGACTTTAAATTAATTCCCCACTCTAACCAGAAGAGAACAAGTAGAAGAATAGCTTCTCTGATATATACTTGGAACCTGCCTGCATCTACAATTGTATGAAACATGTCACTGATATAAACCATAAGCCCCCCTCTCTTTTTTTACATATTGTTACCAATATATTTACATAGCCATATCTATGCTTCTATCTATACACTTATACATATAACTATTTCTATATAAGTATCTATATCTCTGATGAATAATCCATAAGTTATTTGGTACCAATTATTTGGTTTTTGCTCGTACTGCTGCTATCACAACTCATCGAGTCATCCATTGTGTCAGGTACTTTTGCACCTAAATTTCCATCATCACCTACAAAATATTTTCTTTCTCCTTGTGCCCTTTGTAGCAGCTCCTCATTTTCTCCCTCTCTGCCTCACCCTCCTTCTTGAACACTTGATAAATTATAATTTATTATTATTTTAATACATTGCATTGTCTGCTTCCTCTATCCACTTTTTTGTTGTCAGTCCCCCTGGGAGGGTGTTATATGTCAATCATTTTGATCAGCCCCCATTTTTCTACCCCACATTCCCCCTACTCTATTGGTATTGCTACTCTAATTATTGGTCCTGGGGGCAGATCCGTGCTGGGTTTCCTTGTACGGAGAACTCGTCTCTGTACCAGTGCACATGCTCTGATCTAGTTAGAATTGTAAGGTGAAATTGCAGCCATGATACTGGTGGGGAAGTGGAAGGAAGCATTAGAGAACTAGAGGAAAGTTGTATATTTTGTTTTTGCTATGTTGCACCTGGATTGGCTCATCTCATCCTTGGAGCCCCTCTGAAGGGGGATGTCCAAATGTCTATAGATGGGTTTTATGTCTCCATTCAGATCTCCCCCTCATTCTCATAGATATAATTTTTTTTGTTCTAAGGCAGAAGACTGACATAGGCCCTCTGCTCAAGTACTCTCTCAAAGTAAGAACACGTTTCTCTAATAAAATACCTTCCCAACACGATCACTGAAGACAAAATGTGTGCATAAGCTAATGTGGTAAAGAAAGCTGATAGTGCCTGACTGTCAAAAGCTATAGCATCTGTGGTTTTAGTGGCTTGAAATCAAACAAGTGGTTATCTGGTTGAGAAGCAACAAATCCCACAAGAAAGAAGCATACCACCCTGTGTGACCAAAAGGTATCTCTGTGATCAGGTAATAAGCATCAAAGACTAAGTGATGTTTTTAAAGAAGCAAAATCATACAGGTGAGTTTTCTAAATTGGATCTCAAATTTGGTAACTTTTTTTAATAAATAATTTTATTGGCCTATAGTCCATTTAAACAATGGTTCAAATATATCCAAAACCTCTGTGCAGTCATTGCCACAATCAATTCTCACATATTTTTTCATTCTCATACACATTATTATTAGCTTCTCCTGTTCTCTCTGCTTTCTTGTTAAAATCACAAGGAATGATTGACGTAGTTGTTGTCTCTATAGTTTTTTTAATCTCTATAGTCTTTTTTTATACTGAATTTCATGTAGAAATAAGAAAAAGGAAACAACAACAGCAAAAATAAAATAAAGCATAGAAAAATCTGATCCCCAAGTAAGGTGGAAATTAGCAAAAATTGGACAGTTCACAAATGGATCTAAAGGGAAAACAAATGATAATATATTAAATTGAAAACAAACTGTATTTATGTGAGTCCACTTTTTAGCTTTCCTGGGAAACAATCTTTGATGAATGGTATTAGTCTAATAGAGGATCGATATACATGTGAACTCTTCAAAATGTATTTTGGACTTTCACTGTCATTCTTAATCTTATGCAAACTGGGTGTTTGAAATTTAAGCTATAACACCATTCCCTCCTCTGATATTGGATCTTCCCATTCAAAATCCGTGTAACACATGGCTGGTATGCTTTTCACGTGTAGTCTTAGCTGGTACTTCACTTACATGGCTACTTGTTTAAGAAGAATTTTGACACTTCAGATGTTATTCTTTCTGATAGTCATGCACCATCCAATTTATTCATCATAATTTGCTCTAACACCAATCTGTCTGCATGAATAAGTTTTCAAAGCACTCAAGTCTTAGTACTGATTACTTTGCCTCCATTAATAAAGATAACATTGATAATCCATGGTGTAAGGTGTAAATTGTAATATGCAAAATATCACCACCAATTAATCATATGTTGATGGGAAATGAGAGACTCTAACTCATTGGTTCCCAAATATATATGGCTACTTCCCCATTTTCAGCAATAATTACAAAAATTATTTTGTTAGTCAAGGTTGACTAGAGAAACAAATCTAGGGAGACTCATGTGTATAATAAAGATCTTTATATACAAGAGCAATTGTATATTAAAAAATATCCCTGCTTAGATCAAGACCAGAAGTCTGATATTAACCCATATGTCTGATACCAATCTATAAATACCTCTTCAGACTCATGAAACACATACAATAACACTGAATGCAGGGAGATCATAGACTAGTGGGTTAAAAGTCTTATGGATTCTGTGGTGGTAGAAGCATCTCAGCACTGGCATAGATCTCAGATTGACAGCAGATTATGTTATTATCACAATTACCCAGCATCAATTGTCAATTAAAATTATCTGTGCTATACCCTAGAATCCAAGATGAAATGTATGTTTCTGCTCCTGCATCGCCCCTGAATCATAGTATCCTCCAGGGGTGGGAAACTCTCACTTTGGGAAATACTGCTGTACACGATTATCTTGATACTTTCCTGAAATTTTGTCACAAGGAGCATAGGATATAGAAGCTGATTGGTTAACACTACTTAAAATTGGCAAAGTGGTAAAAGAAAGAGATGAGGTCATGACTTTTGAGTCCATTTTTAGGCACCATGTAAAAGGCCATATCCTTTCCACTTGTACTCTAAATAACATCCTTAATTCTTATAGCAATGAATCTAATAGTACTGGAAACTAAACAAAGACTCATATTGGAAGAGTCCTTATTGACAATGCCAACTGAATTACCAATATCAAATGATGTCTGAAGTTAAATTAAGGACATTCAATGGAACCCTAATACTTGGGATGGAGACTTATGTGCAGATGATGAAGGAATATGAAAACATTGGACCTCTGCATTCCTCTGAATAATTCTAACTAATATCACCACCTCTTCCATCTGATAATAACTGTTAATAGCAGTCTATTAATTCATTATCTGTTGCCATGCAGTGAATTATTTAACATGGCTCTTCTATAAATAGTGTTTGTTACTCACGTCATATGATCATTTAACTTCTGAAAGTTTGGGGTAAGAAAGTGGGGGGGGGAGATATTAATTGGATGACAGGCTTCAGCTGCAAGTGAAGCAGGGTTAATGGAATAGTTACTCTACTTGGTGAAAACTGAGTCACCCCATGTTGGAGGGTGGGGTGCGGTGGTGGTGGATCTCACTACCAGTAAGATAGAAAGATTGAAGATATAATGCACCTCTATTGAACCCTAACATCCCCAGATATTCAACCTCATTGATTGAGGAGACTGCTTTGACATCAGTGAAGCGACAGAGAAGCCCCAACAGCAGAACCAAGGAGGAGAGAGTACAGATGGCCCATGATTTATAGCTTTCTCATTGGAACTAGGACATTTTGAATATTTTAATATGGCAAATCTCAGAAATGTCTCTGGCCACAAGCAGTAACCTTGCACCCCACCTGTTTCTTTCTCCTCTCCAAAAATCAACTAGCAGTATTCCTGCCTTGTGGTTTTGAGGAACTTGTGCAGTCCACATCCCTTTTCTGTGACAGATTCTCCAATACTTTGCTTACTTATAATTCTTGAGTTGTGCATGCAGCTCTCAGCTTGAGTAGAAACAGAATAAGCAACCCAATACCTGCCCTACATTGTTTCTGAGGCTCATTAACATTTTTTAAATGAACACAAAGCAAATAAGGAATTGAATGCCATCAGTTGCAGTAATAGCTCTACTTATGTGATGCTTCGGATCATTGGGATTATTCCTTCAAAGGAGAAGGCATTTCTGTTCAGAAAATCAGTGAGGCTGGCCTGCAAGGTCATTCTTTTTCTTCATATGCTTTAGGGTAGTATCACACTTCTTTTTTTAATCTGCCTATTGATTTCAGCAAAGCAATCAGTGCTTTGGACTATGTTCTTAAACGACTGAAGATAACGATTTAGTTTAGAAAAACAAAACACCAAAAAAAATTCAGCTACTTTTCCCTTCAAAGTCTATTGACAAATTTTATCTTTCCACTTCCTTATTATTTCTCTCTTCTTCAACAATTTATCCCCCATCAAAATTCTTTAAGTCATATGATCTATCAATTTCTGAAGAGAGAGCTTTGAGTTTTTCTACATTGGTGACATAAAGCTGTTTGAGTTTTTCTACATTGGTGACATAAAACTGTAAATTTAGCATTATTTCCATGTGAGGGTTAGAGTTCATGACAACTGGACATAGCCGGATGATGGGAGAGAAGGACGTCAACCTGTCAATCAGATTATAGACTGATGGCACCTCCTTAGAGTAATGGCACTTTTTATACGAGACACCCAGAGCAGAACCATATGCTCTCCTGCCCTTTTGCCTTCTGGGTCTTTTGACTGGTTCTTCTTATTTCTCAATCTCCTGCTGTGTCACCTGTCCATCCCAGGAGATATTAGCTGACTCCCAACCTGGGATTTGATTGGCCAATCTTAGAGTCATTCAACTCTACTCCCACCAGCCTGTGGCTCTCCTGCTGGTTTTTCTGCTTCTTGTCTGTTAGCTCTGCAGCTATATGAATCAAGAGAAGCCTCATGTTGCATTTGTTCTATAGACTGGAACTAGACAAAACTAGTCGATTTTAACAACTGTATAAGCCATCCCTTGGTGAAAATCTCCTTATATATGAAGACACATATTTGCCACTGCTTCTACTTCTCTGAAGAACCCAGGCTCACACCACATAGATGTTTTTTTTTTCCACTGAGCTCTTTCATTATGCAATCCTGATCAATTGATTAGAGTATGTTCAACGTTCATAACAATATTTTCCTATACAGCCTGTGCTTTTTATTCTCATGGCTTATTCCCCATAAAATACAATGTTCCATATACACTGAAGAATACAAGGTAGATAATCTCTATGAATAATCTGTAAGAGGAAATGGCATAAATAAAGAAACAATTGTAGTTAAGTTATATGGGAAATGGGTAGGTTATCTCAAGAATCCAATAACAATCAACTAATCATGCCAAATAGCCCTTGGACTCTGAAATAAAACTGACCCATAGTGTTCACAGACAATTCTATGCAGGACTTGATAAAGTCACTCTCCATTGCATGTAAAAGCTTTTTAAGTGCTCAATGCAAAACAAATAATTAACGCTCCCATTGTCCCTTTTGTATTTTTCTTAAAAGGAAAATTTTTCTTCAAATTTATGGTTAGTAGAAACAAGACACTAATATAGATTTTTTCATACACGTAAAACAACATAAAGCGACCTTTCACAAAACAAGGATTGCTGGTGGCACACTAGATTGCACATCGGGCTATGGAATACAAGGTAAGCAGTTCAAACTCACCAGACTTTTCATGGTAGAAAGATGAAGTTTTAAGCTTCCATAAAGAATAGTACTTTCAGAAATCCACAGATGAAATTGTACTCTCCCAGTCTAGTTGATTTGGGTCAGGTTTGACTCAATGGCAGTGAATGTGGTTTTGAATTACTTGTGTTAGAATTCCTCCATAAATTAAATAAAATTATTTAATCTCTCTATGGCATCTATTGCCTAAGTAAATATATACAGACAGTGTGCTTTGAGGATGACCATTGCATACAGTCTACTCCCGAACCACAACACAAATCCATTCGACTAGGAGCTTCCAAATGTGATGCAATCAAGTTCCCAATCAATGTTTAGTTTGAGAACTGATATAAAATGTTCTTGATATTTTGCATCAAATTCTGATTATGCCAATTACTGATGCCGTCTAATACTTGAATTCTACTATATATGAATGGAATCACAGTTGTGATGTTGATTTTCAGAAATAAGGGTCTGGATTTGCCTGTTAACTGTTTCAGGCAAAAAGAGAGAATAGGTTGATCTGAGAAACAAGTTAATTTCTTCATTTTCTAGACAGAAAGAAACAACAGGGTTGGCTACTTCTAAATAGCTCCAAGAACTCTAAGAAAATCAAGCAAGTTATATATACAACCCAACCCATGTGACCCAAACCAGGACATCATGCCTGTTAGAGAAAATGAGTAAAATTCTTCATAAGTTGGTTGCCACAGCAGGATCAACTACTGTGAGGACGGTTCATTACCAGGCAGTGTGTCCTTCACTTGTCCTTGAGGTTGCTATTAATTAGTTCTGACTACCATGGCACTCAACAACAACAACAGTCAATAACTTCGTGCCAGAATTAGATTCTTACCTTTTTCCAAGACACCTTTTTTTTCTGCTCAGCCATAGAGGCAACACTGTAGAATTCTATTAGAAGGTCTTAGAGGGGAAAGCTGTGACCAATATATTCAAGATATGGCTTCCTAATCTTGGACATGCATTTAGAGATTCTTTAAAGACTCCTGCATGGGCTCAAGAGATCCCAGGAACTCCAGGTCTAGAGCCACAAGATGACTTCAATGATAAATGCCATTGGCGAATGTAGGCCTCAGGATAAAATGTAGATGACAGCATAAGTTCGGTTCTCAGTCTCTGAAGGACTACTGGTTAAAAATAGCTAAAACTTGCATTTAGGGTTTGCTAAATGATAAACAAACAGCAATCTCCATTTAAATCCAACAATATTTCTTCCAAGCAGCAAGTGACATGATTGTGTTTTTTTTTAAGTGACTTGAAACCAGTTGTCAATGTTTCCTCTTTGTGAATACAGGTCCTTTCAGGCATTCCTTTCCAAAAAAGGAAAAACCAGATCAAGTAGGAATTCTTCACCTCGAATTGAATTTTACCAGCTTCAGCATTGGCACTTCAAGTTTGTCAGCCTATATGCATTTTATGCAAGGCAGATCTGTGTTTGAGTCAAGGAAATCAGCCTTTTTTGATTAAAGGCTTTCTTTCTTCAGGATTAAACAAACAATAACAGGAAAAAAACCAGCATGCTTTCATTTGAGTGATCAGTTACAACATAAGAATTTCTATACAGATTATCAATATTTTTTATCTTGTCCATTGATCCTTGCCCCTTCTTTTTAAAATTATCATTTTTTACCAAATGTTATTTTTTTCAGTATTCTAATATTTTTATGATGATGAGAATATTTTAACAGCTTCAATGCAATAATGATTTAAGGATTCTAATCCACAGTTAGTCCATGGCTTAAGCAGTTTTTTATTTGTTTGTTCTAAAGCAATTTTATTGTGGACTCATACAACTTTCATCACATACATCCACTCATTATATACCAAGCACATATGTACATTTGCTGCTGTTATACTTCTCAAAACATTTACTTTCTATTTAAGTCCTTGGTAAAAGCTCCTCATTTTTCCCCTTCATTCCCCCATCATTCCTCCCTCATGAACCCTTGGTAACTTATAAATTGTTATAATATTGTCATATCATACACTGTCCTATCTGTCTTCACCCACTTCCCACTTGTCTGTACCCCAGGGAGAAGGTTATATGTAGATCCTTATAATCAGTTACTCCTTTCTACCCTACCTTCTTGTCACTCTCCTGGTATTACCATTCTCACCACTGTCCTGGATTTCCTATATTTCTGGTTCCAATATGTACCAGTGTACATCCTCTGGTCTACCTGGATTTGTAAGGCAGAATTGGAATCATGATCGTGGGAGTGAGGAAGCATTTAAGATCTAGAGTTATATGTTTCATCATTGCTACACTGTAATCTGATTGGCTCATCTCCTACCCATGACTCTTCTGTAAGGGGAAGTCTGTTATCAACAGGTGGACTTTGGGGTCCCTGACCTGTACACACACACACACACACACACACACACAACACTCATATTAGTTCTTTGACACCTGATACCTGATCCCTCGAAACCTCATGGTCACTTAGGCTGATGTGCTTCTTCCCTGTGAGTTTTGTTGCCTCTGAGATAGATGGCTACTTGTTTGCTGTCAAGACTTTAAGATTCCAACTTTTAAATCTTTTGATAGCTAAGCACCATCAGCTTTCTTAACCACATTTACTTATACATACATTTGTCTTCAGCAATCATATAATGAAAGTGGACAAACAATTATATGATATTTTTTGTTATTTGAAGCCTGATAACTGATCTCACTGACAAATTGTGGTATTACAGGTGGGTGTGCTTCTTCCATGTGGGTTTTGTTGCTTGTAAGCTTGATGGCCACTTGTTACCTTCAAGTCTTTAAGACCCCAGACACTATATATTTTTATAGCCAAGCATCATCAGTTTTCTTCACAACTTTTGCTAATGCACACATTTTTCTTAAGTGATTGGGTTGGAAGGTGAGCATCACAGAGTGCCAATTTAATAGAATACAGTGTTCTTGCATTAAGGAAATACTTGAGTGCAGGTTCAATGTTCCGTCATCATAAAAATATATTTACATATATTGATGCTTATATTTAGACCTGTATAAAAGCCCTTTGTCTCCTATTTCTTTCCTCTCTTTCATTTTATTTTACTCTTGTCCCACTATTATGCACAGCCTTCATTTAGGTAATTTGTCCTGGTTACATTTCCCTTGATCAATCCCTACCAGTTCTTTCGCACCCACCTTGCCACTGATTTTGGATCACTTGCTGTTCCCTTTTCCCTGGATTTGTCAACATCACCTCCTTTTCCCCCTCCTTCCCCCATCCCATGTCTACCCAGAACCATTGGTCCCCTTGTTTTCTCCTCCAGACTATTCATCCAGCCTATCTTATCTAATTAGACCTGAAGAGATAATAATATGCACAAAAAATAATACATAACACGATAAAGCAACAAAAGAAAGCAAAACAATAACAATAAAAAGTCCCAGAAAATAAAATAATAATAATAATAATAATAATAATAATAATAATAATAAAACTCTAAATAGTTCAAGGTCTGTTTTTTGACCTCTAGATGTCTAGGCACTCCCTCAGGTTCTCCTTGCTCTGCTCCATACTGCTTTGCTGCATGCCTTTAGTGTTTTGCCTCAGTGTGGTGGGGTCCATCTGGGTGCAATCTCATAGTGGGATGGGCCATATGACCCTCTCTGTGCATTGCTCGTTCTGAATGAGAATACCCTCCTAAAGGCTTGGTGGGTCAGGATGCACTCTACTGTCTTTCCCTCCCCCTTCATTTGCTCCCTGTCCTCTGGTCAGACATGTCCCTCTTCCTGATCAACAGCTTCAGTGCTGTCCCTTAAATTCTTTTGTGGGGAGGGACATCTCTCCATGCAGTTGGAATTGGGGCCATACCCTCAGCCCCCATACACGTGCTCGTGCTCATACACGTTCTGAAACACCAGATTTAAGTCTGTTCCCTCTTGCCCTGTGGAGATATAAATAATATGCTCCACTTGGTGGGTTAGTACCCCATCTCCCTATAAACATTGCTATCTTCCCCCAATCTCCTCCTTTTTAGTTGGCTACCATATGTAGTACTGGATTTGGTCTTAACTGCTTCAAAAACCCTACTTTTATTTTTATTGATCACTGAAATTGATCCAAAGACACATTCCATTCTAGTATATCATTTCACTAATTTTCTATCCATTATCATGTTTTAAAGATATTTATCTTTACATCCATGTCTATAGGCTTCCTTATTTTCTTTTTTGAAATACAACTAAAATGGCATGGTGGTTTTTTTCTAGAGATGTTTTGGGGGTATAAAGAGTGCATTTGATACAGGTAGAGAAACTCTGACTTCAAACTTATGACTGATGTTTCACAAAATTTTTTATTTTGAGCAGTAAATCATATAATTTGGACATCTTTCAATGAACAGCTGGGAATAGTAGCATCACTAACTCACACACAGCAACATGATATGTAGTACATATTACTAATTATATTATATATAAAATATATTGCAGATTGTTGTAAGAATAATTTGTTGTAAGTCAAATATTTTAGTTGAGAAACTACTTGGTATCTAAATTTTTAAAGAGCCAACTAAAAACTTCAGGGAGCTGTTAGATAAAGTTATCAAAGTTTGAAAATATAAGATCAGGACTCAATTTGGATTTATTTATACCAGCATGGATAAATATGAAGAGGAAATGAAGAAAAGAACTAAATTTCTAATTGGACCCAAAAGAAAGAAATATATAGGTATTAATTTTCTAGACTTTGCTAAAGATTTCCATATTTAAAATTATAGAGCACTCAGGGCTGAGCCCTGGTGGCATAGTGGTTGAGTGCAGTACTGTGGCCCATTGGCTTGGCAGTTCAAACCTAACAGCAGCTCTCCAGGAGCAAGGCTGGGTAACTCCCATGACCACCAGGGGTCAGTGATGCCCTCCCACCAAAAAATTATAAAGCACTCTTGAAAGACCTGAAGGAAGACATAGTTAGGTAGAAAGAGGTTCTATGTCCATATACTTGTATATTTCATATAGACAACATAACAATGCTACTCAAATGAATATGTCTTAATCACAATTCAGATAAAAATTCCAAAAGAATTCCTTGTAGAAGTGAATAAAACTATTGCTACATTTTATGTAAAATAACAAGAGAATCTGGGTCGAAAAAAAAAAAGAAAAAAGAAGCAAAGCAATAATTAAGATATCACACACTTCCCAACTTCAAATCAGGGTTTTCAACTAGCTGATTTCTGGTCAAATCTTTCTTTACATAAAAACTACCTGGGGAGGTTGTTAAACTATAGATTGTGATTCAGTACAAGGAGCAGAAATGCAAATTCTCAGCACTTGTCAAATTCAAAAAAAATATTTCAAACCCTGATGAAAACATATTGCACTGTTGTAACAACTTTTAAAAAGCTATTTTAATAATAGATACATATACAAATGGAATAGTACTAAAAACTAGAAATAGATCCATATGTCTACAGTTAATTGATTTTTGATAAAGGAGCTGAATTGGTTCAATGTAAAATAAAGAGATACTTTCATAAATTATATTTCCAAAACTTCAATTTCACAGGTGGAAAAACTAAATGAGACATATTTCCAATGTCAAGTACAAAACTAATTAAAAATAAAGGGTCTGTGATGTGTGTCCTTGCAGATTGAGAGTATTTCCTTTTTCCTGGTGTTCAAGATAAAAGAATGTTTGGTATAATGGTAACAGATTATGATTCAATGTTTATGTAGTTGCTAAAAAGACTGGTTTTCATTGTAAAAACTTGGAATTAACATGAGATTTAGTCAATTTTATCATCCTACGAAGCATCAAATGAACCATCTCAGATGGGCAAATACATGACATTATGACTATAAAGAGAGAAAAGCCACAGTGGACAGTTTCCTGAGACCTCTGTGATTCCTCTGTGCTGATTCTTCTCCATATAGAAGACAGAGCTAGAGCACCAGAAGAATGGCCAAGAAGTGCCAGAGAAGCAAATGCAAGAGAAGTAGAACCAACAGTGCAAGACTAGTTGGTAAACTTCCTAGCCTTGGACTCTCACTCACCACCACCGAGTTGGTTATGAGCCATAGAACAGGGTATAACTGTTTCTCTGACTTTCTGGAACTGTAACTCTTTACAGGAGTAGATAGCCTCATCTTTCTCCCATGGAGCAGTTGGTGGTTTTGAATTGCTGACCTTGTGGTAGCCACCCAATGTGTAACCACTAGGCAACCAGTGCTAGAGTTTGTAAAACTGTATTCCTTTCTGTAGGAGGCTTATTTTCAGGGTCAGGTTCCTCCAAGCACATAATTTGATGTTAGGTTTGCTGACACAGAGTCAGAGATGAACAACTCCAGGTTGATGCTTGTGGTGGAGGTGTATGTCCTTGAGCATTTTATTAGCAGTGCTAAAAGACCTTTGCAATCTTGCCTGAGTAGAGTTGGGACCATGGGGCTTCATGAGTCTAAGGCCGAGAACAAAGAGAGGCATTCAAGGCATAGCTGAGAAGAGCTTGCACTGCCCAGAAGAAATGTCTCCTGAGTACATCTTCTTAAAATGATTTTATTGGGGGCTCATACAACTCTTATCATAATCAATACATGCATCTATTATATGCAAAGCACATTTTTACATTTGTTAGCATCATTCTCAACCCTTGGTATTAGCTCCTCATACTTTCCCTACTCATTTGTCCCTCCCTCATGAAAACTGGAAAATTTATAAATTATTATTCTCATGTCATATAGCACACTGTGCAATGTCTCTTTTCCCTGTTGCCCATATCCCAGTGAGGAGGTTATATGTAGATCCTTGTAGTTGGTTCTCCCTTTCTACTCCACCTTCCCTTTACTCTCCTAGTATTGCCACTCTAGCCATTGATCCTCAAGGGATCATCTGTCTTAAATTCAACATGTTTTCACTTCGTATCTGTACCAGTGTACATCCCTTGGTCTAGTCAGATATGTAAAGTAAAATTGGGATCATTATAGTGGAGAGGGAGGAAGCATTTAAGAGTTAGAGGAAAGTTGTATATTTCATTGTTGCTACACTGTACTGTGACTGGCTTATCTCCTCCCCATGACACTTCTGTAAAAGGATGTCGCTCCACCTACAGATGGGCTTTGGTTCCCCTATTTCTACTCCCCCTCATTTATAATGGTATAATTGCTAGTTCCTTGATGTCTGATTCCTGATCCCTTTGACACCTCATGGTCACACAGGCTGATGTGCTTCTTCCATGTGGATTTTGTTTCTTCTGAGCTGGATGGCCACTTGCTTATCTTCAAACCTTTAAGACCCTAGGCACTTTATCTTTTGATAGCCAAGAACAATCAGCTTTCTTCACCACTTTTTGAGTATGCACGTATTTGTCTTCAGTGATCGTGTCTGAAATGTGCGCATCATATATTGCCAATTTAATAGAACAAATTGTTCTTGCATTGAAGAAGTATTTAAGTGGAGGTCTAAAGTCCATCTACTGTATTAATACTAATCCTTTAAGTATATGCATAAGTATATTTCCCCATCATTTTCATATAAATATATTTACCTCTATACATGCCTGTATTTAGACCTCTATATATGACCTTTGTCTCCCATTTTCTTTCTCCATTTCCTTTTATGTTCCTCTTGTACCACTGTGATGCTCAGATTCCATTTGGGTTTTAGTAATTTTTCTCTGTTACATTACTCCTCATCAAGCCTATGATCACCCAATCTCACACCCAAGTTGTCACTGATTTTGGATCATTTGTTGTTCCTTTATTGCTGGGTTGGTCAATACCATCTCCTTCCTTCACCACCCCCTCTCCCATGTGCCACTGAAACCATCAGTTCCATTGTTTTCTCTTCCAGATTTTTCATCCAGCCTATCTTATCTAGATATACTTGCAGAGATAATAATAGGTGCAAAATTGCAACTTTTAATTTCCATAACAAGCCACACCACTTTTAGAATGGTCTGTGGGTTTTGTGTGAATATATCAATAAACAATTGAAAGAGGCAGAGACATAGAGAGTGCTCTGGAAAAGATATCTGATGTCAGAAATGTAGCAGAGTTGGAGGATGGACTCATAACTTATAGGAATTGATCTTGGACTGAGGTGGAAATTGATTCTTCTCCCCCACCCCCTTGTGAAATGAGAAGAGTTTAGATGATACTTCTCATGCCATTCTTAAGAAACTAAACAAAACTTAACAATATAAAACTATAAAGTCATTGGGAGAAATATATGAAAAAATATGGAATCTAAGTAAATCTGATGCACATAACTTCTTTAAAGTGATGAAGAGCAAGGATGTTACTTGGGGCCTAAGTTTCACCTAACCCAAGCCATTATACTTTCAATTTGCATGTGAAACTTAGCATTAGCTAAGAAGATGAAAGATGAACACATGCATTTGAATTACTGTTCTGACAAAGAATATTGGGTATCCCATGGACTACCAGATGAACAAACTAATCTTCTCTGGGATAAGCATACCAAATAGCTCCTGAAAAGTGTGGATGGCAAGATTTCATCTCACTTCTTTGGGCATGTTATCAGAAGTCCCTAGAGAAGGCCATCACATATGGTAGAGAGCAAGAAAACAAGAAAAGAAGAAATGCTTGACACAGGGCTATAACAATGGAATTGAAAACAATTGAGAGCATGGCACAGGAAAGGGCTTCATTTTGTACCCAGTTTTACTCATTGGTAAAGCCAAATTGATATCACTAAGCGACAACATAGGGTGGCTGTGCATCTCATCAAGTTGATGCAGTGAGTTAGCCTGCTGATCAACTCTGTAGAGCATATTTCTAGTTTGAAACATAGGAAGTTGGCATCAGTTCAAATCAAATCGACGGCAACTGCTTTGGGCTTTATCATATACTAAGAACAATGGAAGACTGACAATATTTAAATCGAAAACCATAACTTCTGTACTCGCCCACATATTTTAAAGATACTAGAGAAGACTAAAATAGATAGGAGAGATAATTATTTACCCTGATTGGGTCTGTTCAGCTTTCGCTCTAGCTGCACAGCTAAAGTGTTCCGAAGAAGAAACCAGTTAGTTGGTGGTGGCTATAGAGACAGACGAATCCAAGGTGAGTAGGTCAGGTTTGTGATGGGAAAGGCTAATGAGTCCAAGGTTGGCTAGTCAGATGGTTTGCCATGGATGGTTCCCGAGACAGGTTGAGTCCAAAGAACTAGAGGTCCATAAGCAAGTGCAGGATCCAGACCCAGCAAAAAACAAAGAAGTTTTCCAGAGCTTCTACTTCTACAGTGAGTAGATATCACCATGTGAAAACTTTTTCAATTTTATCAAGCCTATGATCTGAGGAAAGGGATTATAATCCACCATTACCACTACAATTGACTGACTGCTAGTATCAGCTTTGATAATGAATTTGATTACATTGTATGTCATGATGTCATGGAGATTATTAGATGTTAATCACCATAACACCAAGGATCTGACTCCATCCAGTTAACACAAATCCTTTCTCAATGCCCATGCAAACAATAGTCAAGATATCAAATGATGTAGTTCATTTAACAAATGCCTTGCAATTATTTCTTTAACATGCTAAATCAGAATTGTCCCTTTGCAAACTGAGTTAAACCTGATGTAAGCCGTGTGCTTTCAGTTGCTTCATGTTAAAATTTATTACTGTTTCTATCTGGTTTATTTCTGCTCTTTTTAGATAAAATACTTATAGAAGCAAAACAAGAATTAGCAGAAAAATCTTATAAATAAAGCAATCACTAAATTTAATACATTAATTTAGGCATTCATAAATGTTTTTCAAAATAGTATCATTTATTAATGGTACCAATATTGAGTTTTGCATTATCATACATATTATTTTCTAGATCACAAATGATAGTAGATTATTTTATCAATCATTGTATTAAAATTATATAGTTATTTAAAATACATAAAGATTTCATTAAAATAGGCAACATCTCCACTTTATAAAATTACAATTATAAAATATATAAAACATAATCCAAAGAGGGAAATTGAGTTTTTTAAGATTCCTTTGAAACAAACCAAAATTAACTTCATGATTAAGCAACGTCTATGGATGAATATAGCTATTATTTTAATGACCCATAAAAAATAAATGTAAACATGTAGCCATCCTGATATAAGGAAATACTAGCAGACAGATTGCCATTCTTCTTTAATGGTAAGAAATGGAACACTGAGAAAGCATCCCAACCCAGTCCAGTCCAAGAAAATAGTTCAATATTAGCCTATATGTCCAATACTAATCCATTAGTCCTCCTCAGACTCATGTATCACATGCAATGATGTCAGGACAGTACATGTCAGTGGGTGCAGAGTCTTGTATATCCAGTGGTGGTAGAAGCATCCTGGCACTGGCAGGAGTCTTCCCATGGCCTCCCAAGCATCTCAGCACTGGCAGAAGATTCCACGAGGCTTTTCTTGCTCAAGATTTCTGGTTCCATCAGGGTAAGTCCGTGTGGCTTCTCCTCTGGCTCCTCCAGGACTCAGGGTCTATCAGCATGCTGCCATCTTGTCTTGTCAGGAGAGCATCTACCAGGGACTGAGTTGATGGCCTCTCATCTCCACGAAATATCATGAGATTTCCCAGAATTCTCAGAGACAACCATGCCCACACAGAAGTCTCATTGGTTATCTGCAGATTGACAGGCTAAACTCCACCCCTACACTTCCAATAATGAAATACATGAGTGCATGACTGCCACAATTTACCTTGACATTAATCTTCCTCTGAGTTTAGGAGATTCTTTGTGCAATTACTCCTTATCCAACAGACTCTGTTCCTGGTGCTTCTTTAAGAGTGGCAGTCCGGTTCCTTCATCTCTGCTTCTGCTTAATGCCATTTATATATAAAATATATTCACTCAAAATGCAAGCAAATCCTTCAAGCTGCATCCTATTTCATTAAAATAACTTCTCATATCTCTCTTCATTATCATCTTAGAAGTGTGGATTTACAGCATATAAAATAATTACATCAGATCACAAAATGAAGAATACTTAATACCTGAGAATGATGGTTGGTACAGGTAAGCTAACACTTATTGTTTCTGTTTGTTGGATTGGTTAATTTGCAGAGAAGAGGGCAGCATAATTGAATTTAAAACTATGCAAACATACACATATGTTTACAGAGTTAAACAGATTCATGTGTTTATATATTTATATTTTATATAGTTCATGACTATATATAAATCTTTAAGTATGTATATGATTGAGATACTGTCTACAGTTTATATTTTAAGTTTATTTCCTTTGATATGTAAATGGGATTATATGACAGAAGTGTGAGTTATTTGTTGGACAGCTAGCGCTTGGTCAGTATGAAACCACAAGTTTCTGAGGGAGACATATGAGAATTTCTATGCCTGTAAAAGAGTACAGTCTTGGAAACCCACATGGGCAGTCTCCTCTCTCCACTAGGGTCACCACGAATTTTCCTCGATGGTAGTAAAGTTTTAAATATAGAGTTTAATTATATTTAAAAATGTATGCAACTATATAGTACATGCTGAGCAAATAATCAGAGAAGTTGGATTAAATGAAGATTATGGCATAGGATTAGAGAAAGGCTTATTAATAACTGGGGATATACAGATGACACAACTCTACTACTGAAAAGTGAGGAGGACTTTACCCACATGCTGATGAAGATCTTGATGCTGGTATGGATGCCACCTCGAAATAAGAAAATAAAAATCCTCACAATTGAACCAGTAGGTAACATGATGTTAATGGAGAAAATATAGGTTATTTGTCAAGGGTTTTGTCTTGCTTGGATCCACAATCAATGATCCTGGGAACAGCAGTCAAGAGAACAAAGATGCATTGTATTGAGCGAATAATATACACAAAACCCCTTTAAAGTATTGAACAACAAGGAGATTACTTTGAGAACTAAGTTTTGCCTCTTCCCATCCATAGTATTTTCAATTGCTTCATCTACATGTGAATGGTGGACATTGAATAAGAAACACCAAAGTAAATTCAATGCATCTGGATTGTGGTACTGGAAAAGAATATGGAAAATAAAAAGAATACCCAAAGAACAAACAAATTATTCTTGAAAGAGATACAGTCAAAATACTCTGGAAGTATGTCAAGACTTTATTTCACATACTTTGGATGTATCAAGAAAGACTAGGCCCTGGAGATGAATAGCCTGTTTGGTAAACAGTGGGACAGCAAGAAATGTGGAAGGACCTGGACAAGATGGATTAACACAGTGTTTGCAACAATAGCCCCAAACATAAGAACCATTTTGAAGATGTCATAGGACCAGATAATGTTTCTTATTTTTTTTCTGTTGTACATAGAGTCGCTTTGAGTCGGAAGTTACAGAATGGCACCTAATTACAAAGATATAGGTCTACCTAATGATTCTATTTGGTTGAACATATCTATTGAATTATTTTAATGATGGTTATTGAGAGGACTATTTCTGAAAAAGAATTACATAACAAAAGCATTCATTATTTCTTAAGTGTAAGGGACATTTTTCCTTGAAATCAGCATCTGAAACAGAAATAGAAAACTATTTTCACTGGCCAAAAATATTTATCATGGGTTTTATACCATCTATTGCAAGAGATAATTTCTGATGTTTATAAATATATATAATTTAGGTACAATTTGAAATATGTGTGTATTATTTTCCTTGGAAAAATGCAATGCCACGTTTAACAGTTTAAAAAAGACAAATTCTAAAATGGAGAATAACTTAAAAAATTGGTAGAACAACAGCTACAGAATAGCTTTCTTCTGTTCATTTCTCATACTGAGTCCTTTTCATGTGCTGAACAAATAGCCATTGTTGGTGGAATGAGCAGAGCTATTCAACTGTGCCAGCAACTACCACCTGCTGCAACTAATTAAGTGCTATTGTAAAGTAGTGAAGAGGTGGCAACATTATCTTAACCACCTGAAATTTTTGCTTTGACAGAATGCCCAGAATCCCAGGGCATTGAATCAACAAAGAGAAATCATTCAACTGGCACAGAAGGTCTCTGAAGTCATTTATTTAGACCAGTGTTTTGTAGGATACTTATACCATCAAGTAAACTAGTGGATTAAATTTAGTTCAACTACTAGTAGATATTACAGCATGCAAGGCAAATCTATTGCTATTACCCAGTTGACATAAATTTATTTTCTATGAGAAAGAGCTGATGTATTCTAAGAGCTAGGACATATGTCATTTGACATAGAAATTAGTCTCTCTCAAATTGTGTCTTTTGAGACTTATCCAAAGTTAATATTGCTGAATGATAAAAAATATTGCTGAATTATGATTCTAAATGAGTATGAATGTCATTAGGTTCACTTGTTAAGAGGAAAGCTGTTATCTGATTGGAAATAAAGCACGGTCCATTGAAACCAACACAGTCAATAACTTTGCCAAAATCACACATGATAACTCACACACCTAGAAAGACTAGAATTTCAAAGTTGAATGGAATCAAAATTGGTGGAAAAGCTGAAAAATTGTATGGTTTCAGATAATACTTTAGAAAATGTTCCTACAAAGGTAGATTAGCAGATAAACCTTTTTTTAGTTTTCTTTTTCGTTTTTGACCCATTTATATTAGTAAATTTATTTTTATTACTAAAATAACTGTAACACAAAACAAATTTCAAAAGACAAATAGAACATAGTGAATGAGAAGAAACCATGAATGTACATACACATAAAGCATTGTGATCCCCCCCCCCACACACACCTTCTCACTATTAGACACACATACATATTTATGGAATTTGGAGTATGTATGGAGTTTAAATAAAGTCTAAATGAAAATTTAATGATATGAGGGCTATATTTTCTAGGTGATATGTACACATGACTTATAGAATGTTTCAAAATGTTTGTGAGAAAATTTTACTATCTTTTAGTTTCATTTTTCCATAAACTTTGAAGTCCCTTCAATAATGTATGGACATTTATAGATTTCATAATCACACACGCAGTATTTTACTGATTAGTTAGTGGGTGGACATAAAATCTTCTTGTTGTTGATTTGACAGTTTTAAAATGAAAAATAATACACTTGGGAGGGGAAAGATGAGTGACTGATAGCAAACGTACAAGTAGAAAGTAAATGCTTTGAGAAAGATAATAGCAACAAAATGTGCAAATATGCTTGGCACAATGCCTGCATGTATGGATTATGATTAGAGTTGTGTGAGCACCCAAAACAGTATTTTTAATTTTTTAAATAGTGCATTCATTAAGTTCTACATATTCCAAGAACTCAGATCAGTGACCAGAGGGTATTTGTTGGAATAAATCCCATGGCAAATGGTGTGTATTAGTGTGCATGTATGTTCCCATTAAGGAAGTTGCCAAAATCATGCATGGCATTTGTAATACTTAATAAGAAAGGCAAGCACAAACTTGCTAGGGCTTGTTCTACAATATCATATATTACAAATATATTAGTGAAGTGTGATAGTCTGGGTAGACTAGAAGAAAAAAAAATTCATGGACATTCATATGCATATAAGAAAAGGTTTTATATACAAGGACAATTACATATTAAGAAAACATCCCAGTCCAGTCCATATCAAGCCCATATGTCTAGTATTAATCCCTATGTCTGATACCAATCTATAAATTCTTAAGACTCACTAAACACATTCAATGACATCAGATGCAGGAAGATCACAGGCCAAGAGGTGGAAAGTCTTGCAGATCCAGTGGTGATGAAACCTTCTCAGTGCTAACAGGAATCTCCCTGTTGCTTCTCAGGCTCCAGACCTCTGGCTGCTTCAGTGAAGCTCTATCAGGCTCGTCTTCAGTAATGTCTATCTGGGAATGGGTGCATGTCCTGCCTCCAACAAGCTGTTTATGTCATTCGCACCTCCAAATGAGGTCACTAAACCTGGTTGACAGGCTAAACTCCATGCCTCACCAAGTTGACACCACAGTATAGAACTACCACGCTAAGTAAACATAGTTGATCAGAAGCTTTAGTTTTACTTTGGTAAAACTTTAGGTTTACAGTTTGACTGTAAACCACTGGATTCATAGTTCAAATACATGCAGCTCAGTGACGCTCTGTTCAAAATCTGATATTTCTTGGTTCATGTAAAAATGTAGAGACTCATCAATCCTAAATAGCAAGAGGTGCGATGAGTCAGGATGGACCGGAGGGCAGAATGTTTCATTTGCTCAAGGGGAAGCTGGAGCTATAGGAAAGAGAAGCTTTACTTCCTTAAGAAAGGGAGTGCATACTCCCATTAGAAAACCAGCAACTTCAGCCTGCAGAATTGGTTAGGAATTCCTTGCACTGAAATCATGTTCTCTCTCTCTCTCTCTTCTTCTGTCTCCATAAAAAGTCAAATTTATTAGCCCATCTATGCCTGCTGTGAGAATTTTATGCTATGCTTTGGAAACAAACCTTTATTACATGTATCCTTTTAATATGCATATTATTCATAAGTAAAATTTTATGTAATAAAGCTGAGTACTGAAGTTGCTAAATGACTTAATTCTCAATAGGAACCATTATAACAAAAATGTTAGTTAAACCTTGTGAATTACAAAAGTTCCTTTTGGAACTGTCAGTTAAGCATTGGACTGCTAAGCAAATGGTAGAAGGTCAAATCCACCAGCAGCAGCACTGTAGGTAAAATATAACCATCTGTCCAGTAAGTATTCACGTTATCAGAAACTCTATGTAGGTTTATTATGAATTGTTTACAATTCAATGTCAGTAGATTTTGTTTTGATTTAATCTCCTTAGATTAATTTTGTCTTCTCAAATTAAAAATTATGTTATACCTTAGTTTCCTTTTATGTATTGTTACCTGGAGACTTTTTAAGGTTAGTCATTGTCATTTTAGGAAACATCTCATTTGTCTATGATGTTGATGCTTATTCCATATATATATATATAATCATTTTATTGGGGATGCTTACAACTCTTATAAAATTTTATGTATTAATTGTACCTAGCATATCCCTAAATAATTTTTTAAACATTTATTTTTTAGCCATTATTATCAGCTCCTCTTTTATCTCTCTCTTTTCTCCCTCCCACCATCATAACCTCTTGATAAATTATAAAGAATAGTTATGTCATATCTTACACAGACTACTGCCTCCCTTCACCCACATTTCTGTTGTTTGACCCAGGTTCGTGGTTGGGGGCTAGGGTCTTACACAGACTACTGCCTCCCTTCACCCACATTTCTGTTGTTTGACCCAGGTTCGTGGTTGGGGGCTAGGGTGACAGGTTATGCATTGATCATTGTAATAATTTCCTCTCTCCTCCATTTCTCCCACTACAAACCACCCTTCTCTTTGCTGCTACTCACATTTCTGTTCCAGGGGATTTCTGGATTCCCTGTATCCTGAGCTCTTATCTGTTCCAGTGCACATCCTCTGAACTAAAAGGCAAGATTGTGGGGGTGAAGAAACCTCAAAGAATCAGAGGAATATTGTGCTTCAACTGTGCTATACTATTCTCATCTTGTAAACCTTCTGGGAGTGAATTCCAACGTCTAGGGATTTGGGGTCTCTGATTAGACCTGCTTGTTCCCAGCAATATGTTTTTATGTCTTGGCTTGGGCTTTTCAATATCCGTTACCTGATTCTGTTGACACGGAATGGTGACACAAGCTGGTGTGCTTCTCTTCTAGATGGCTTGTTTAACTTCAAGACTTTAAGACCCTAGACACTATATCTTTTGATAGCTGGGCACTATCAGTTTTCTTCACCACCATTGATTATGCACCTGCTTTGTCTTCAGCGATCCTGTGAAGAGGGTGTGCGTCACAGAATGTCAGGTTGTTAGAGTAAAGAGTTCTTGCATTGAGGGTTGAACAGAGGCACAAAGTTTTACACTTGCTCAAAGTATTGCCATATATACGTATATGTATATATGTCAATATCTCTATTTTTTGAAAAAATATCTATGTATGCACACACCTCTGTTTATATCTCTATCCATAGGTTTGTCTTCTAAATCTTTCCTTCAAGCTGACATAAAATCATCCAACTGTCACAACTACACTTTCTTCAAAGTGCCTTCTTAGCACAGACATGGATGTTTTATAACCATTCAATTCAATATACTTGGTAATTTAAATTATGATATTTCTTCTGACTAAAGTATTGATAAAATCATTATTAATTTAGACATATATGGAATTTAATAGTTTTATTGGCACATAATTCACATATCATATAATAGTTCTGTTTTATTAAGAAGTGAAGTGGAATCATCATTGCAATTAATTTCATAATGTATTATACCTTACTCATTCTTTTTACCATACTTTCCCCCCCAAAATTCCTACCATACTCAAGTAATTATTAATCTGATTACTGTTGCTATAGATTTACCTGTACTGTACACAGGAAAGCCTACAATACACAAACAACAACAAAAGTAAAACAAACAACTGTGACAAAACAAAGTAGAAAAAATCCCAATGAAAAAGAAAGGAGAGAAGAAAGAAAATGTATTGAAAATGATGATGCCAACATATGTACAACTGTGCTTGACACAATAGATATATGTATGGATTGATAAAAGATCTATAAGAGCCCCCAATAAAATTATCAAAACAAATGGTTGAAACAGATTTAAAGTGGATCAAAAGGGAGATCAAATGATAAGGTATTATATTTTAACCCAACTATAACTGCCAACATCACTTAGCAATGATCTCTGTATGCTGAGGTGATTCATTTCTCTAGACCATGGTCAGAGGGGATTCAAGGGATAGTTAACCCATGGGGAGTACCCTGAAAGTGAATTTGGGATTCCACTATAATCAAAAGACTTCTGAAAACCCAATGATCAGAATTTAAGCTCTCATATCATTCCCTAATTAAGATTAAGATTTTATTATTTACAATCCTTGGATCACATAGACTGACGTGCTTTTACCATGCAGACATATGGGGCTGGGGAGTACTAAGAAATCCAGAATTATGCTGGGTATAATACATCTATCGTAGTTCTTAATTTTCCCACTAGGCGAGCACAGAGCAACTCACTATGTTGGTGCACCCAGTTATATCACCTGGTAAGACTCTTGCTGGTCACAGTGAATTTTTTGTGCAAACCAGTTTATTCACAGCAGTTTGGTTCACACCTCTTTTATTATGATAGTTGATGTGAGAAAATAGTATGCATCTGTGAAATTTTGTTTCATGCTTGGGAAAAATGCTGCAGAGACTGTTCTGATGTTGAACACAGCTTAAGGACAGAACTATGGGAAAAACTCTCCTTTCAAAAAAGGTGAATATCTAGTCAGATTAAGCCTCTGACAGATGCCCTCTGGCCTCAGGTGAAGGACTTAAATAGTTACTACTCATTCAGAGATTATGCAAGCTTGAATATTGTAGACAGAACAAAGTGATGTTATTCTACTTAGTCCTATTGAACCTAACATGAATTTGTTCGAGGTTTTTTCCTCCCTTTTAATTTTCTTAAATTTAATTTTATTTTCTTGGATGGCATCACTGCCCTCTATTGGAAGTGGGAGGCCCAGCCCTGCTCCTGGAGAGCTGCTGCTGGATTTGAACCACCCAAACTCAACCACTATGACACTGGAGCTCAGTCCCTTTTCCTCCCTTTTTTAAAAAAGAGAAACTTCTTCTTTAAAAAATATTTTTTCTTTAAAAAATCATCGTCTGTTCTTCCTTACTTTTTTCCCCCTGTATATTCTTTCTTTGCTGTTATTTTGTTTTTCTTTCGTATTGTTTCTACTAACTTTCCTAGTTTATAATGCAGAAAGAATATATCTAATACAATGGTTTATGGGGTCTGAGTGGGGGTATGAGGAAACAATAAATGTTGGAGGAGGGAGAGGGCACTATAACTATTGAAATGACAAATAAACTGCTATTATTAAAAGTGATTTAGCTATGGAAGTGTATGATTTGTGAATTTTATATCAAGATACCTAGAAAGGAGAGAGAGCGAGAGAGAGCGAGAGAGAGCGAGAGAGAGCGAGAGAGAGAGAGAGAGAGAGAGAGAGAAAGAGAGAGAGAGCAAAGTTGATCAGTGGTTACCATGGGTAGAGTAGAAAGAGGTTTTGCTCTTTCAATGAAAGCAATGAGTTTACATACATGGGTCACAGTGGATTTTTTTCAAAAAAAATTTGCTAGAACCTCATCTTTTGTGATGCCCAGTTAAAGAGAACACTGTGAAGCTTTGAAATTTTGTATCCTGCTTGGGAAAAATGCTGCCAAAACTATTGTGTTGAACACAGCTTACAAGAATAGCACTATGGGGAAAACTCGAGTGTAATAGTGATTTTCTTGTTTCAGAAAAGGTGAAATGTTGATTGAGGACAAACCTCATTCTGGGCATCTGCCAACTTCTTTTGTGGGAGGGAGGGCATCACTGCCCTCTGGTGGGAGTGAGAGGCCCAGGCTTGCTCCTGGAGAGCTGGTGCTGGATTTGAACTGCCAAGCCAGTGGACTGCAGTCCTGCACTCAACCACTATGCCACTGGGGCTCAACCCATTTATCAACTTCTCAAATGCATGAACGTGTCAACTTGTAGTGAACTGAGAGTTCATTCGACCAGGTCAAACTGTTGATCAAACTTTCTATTTAGAGGTTCTGAAATGATTGCATAGCAGTGTGAGACAAGAAAGACCTGATTTGTGACAGACTGGGGAATGGTTTTGCTACCTTGACAATGCAACTGTTCATGAAGACATCTCAGTGCACACCCGTTTGGGACAATAAACAGCATGCCTGCCTTACCCCATGTTCCTTACTCATCTGATCTCACTTACTGTGACTTATTTTGTTTCTATGAATGAAGAGGGAGTGAAAGGACAGTGATTTGAAGACATAGAAGAGGTGACAACAAAAAATAATGGTGCTGTCAGCCATCTTGGTGAGCTTAAAAAATGTTTCCAAGAACTGAGCCACAGATGTGACCCATGTATTAAGTGTAATGAAGAGTATTTTGAAGGATATAAGTTGCTTTATGTATAAAAAAAAACATAGCTTTGGGGAAAAACTCATTTGGGGTGTGTGTGAGGGACTATCAACCCCCCTTAGAGATGTTTGATGCCCCACTAAATGGTTTCTTGCTTGAAGACAAGCATTTAAGACCCAGTATATTACTGCTTCTGATAAACAGGCTTTATCTGACTTCTTCACCACACTTAGCACCAACACTCATATCTTTAGTTAGCTGCTCATGAAAACAAATATCTAGTAATGCCATATCATAAGAGCTGATCTTATTTGAGGGCTAGGATTAAATGTGAGACTAAAATACAGTCATATATCAATGGTTTATATATGTCTCTCGTTCACTTTGGAGATATAATTATCAGTTCTGATAGAAAACATTATAAAACTTCTCCATTGGGCATACATTGATTCTGTTTCTTATGTCAGGTGTTTAGATGCCATGAAGGCAGTAGAAGATTTACCTAACATGCTGTGTTTTTCATCTCTTAACTGCTGCTTCCATGAACATTGAATGTAGGTCCAAATCAAACTCTTATCCACTTATCTTGATGTGACCTATCGGGTCCAGTTGCAAGTGTGTAGAGCTTCTTGACATTGGATCTTAATCCATACTGAAGACTCTAATCTTTGCTCCATGTCAGCAAATGCTTCAAATCCTCCTGCTTTCAGTCAACAGACTTGTGCCATCTATATATCTTAGGTTGTACCTTCCTTAATCCTGGTGCCGCATTCTTCTCCACATGACCATGCTTCTCTGATGACTTGCTCAGCAGGCAGATTGAACAAGTATTATGGGAGGATAAAATCCTAATACATTCCTTTCCTGATTTTAAACCATGCACCATTCCCTTGTTTTGTTTGCACAACTGTCTCTTGATCTACATAAATCTTCCACATGAACACAAAGAGGCCCTATGGAATTCCCATTCTTCTCATCACTTCCTAAGTTTGTTTTGATCCACACTGTCAAATGCCTTGACATAGTTAATGAAACACAAGTAAATGTCTTTGGGTATTTCCTACTTTTAACCAAGATTTACCTGATATCAACAGGATATCCCTTATTCCAAGTTCTCTTCTGAATCCCTGGCTGCTCCATGTAAGTGTACTTTTGCCAGTGTTACCGGATAATCTTGAGCAAAATTTTACCCCCATGTGTCATATGTGCTATCTTTCTATTTGAGCATTTATTTGGGACACTTTTGTTGGAATCTGTACAACATATATTTTCATTGACTGTGTCATTAATTTGGACAATAGCATAAAAATTAAAACAGTATTGAAAACAGGAAACTATAGATATGCTTTCCTACTTTTCAGACTGAATTTCATGACTTGTCGACTTCTGCAGATTAAATACCCAAGTGTTGGTCACAACACAAACAATGGAAGGTAGAAAAAGTACAGAACTTCTCATCACACATATTCACAGGGTCAGCATCATGCCTACCAGCTTAACACATTCCTTAAGAAAGTAAAGAAAGTATTAAAAATAGTAAATATATGATAGTCCCAGGCCACCGTTCATTTTCAATCCTCAAGGCAAAGGTGTGGAATCCAAAGACAATGACCATCAATGCCATAATTATGATATAGCAGTCACCTAAGGTGTTTCCTTCTTCAGTTCAAGGAGTATGCCATGTCTTAAATCTTCTAGAAGTGAAGTTGAGGTAAAACCCTGGTTTCTCAGTGGGGTTTACATATTGAATCCTTCTAGCATGTCTTATGAGGGCTGCCATGCACCTTGGAAGGATGTGGCCTAAAGTCTCAGTAGTTAATTGCACCCAGGCTGGGTCACCAAAGGATGAAAAGAAAGTAGGTTAAACATATCCATTTAGAAATAAGCACATATTCTTCCCTTTTGTTTCTGGAGAGAGAAGATGTTCAGGATAAGCCAAGAACGTCTCCAAAAGAACAAAGTATATTTGGACCCAGTCAACCTTAGAACCTACTACATTGTCGTCAAAGCAGCCTAGTATTGGAACAAAGACTGATAAATAAAACAATGGAAAAGGACAGAAAACCCAAAAACAAAATCATCTGTCTACAGCCAGATGTTTAGTTACAAAGCAACTTCCTCAAATAATTATATGGGAAAGGAACATCTTATTCTAAAAATGGTGCTGTAAAAATGGCTGTATATCAGCAGAAGAATGAGATAGGCCCACACATTTACCACATATACAAATACAAACTCAGGATGAACTAGAAATCTGAATCAAAGCCCCCCAGGGAAAAACTTGTGACAGATATCAGGGTTTTCTTGTAGGATATACTCAGACAACCAAATAAAATAAAGGCACCTCACACAATGGAAGAGAAAAAAGATGACTGTTACTAATTGTGGTAGCAATTGCACAACACTGTTTGGCATGATAGAGCTATAGAATGACAATTAGGTCTGTATTAGCTCCCTATAAAATGGTTTTGAAAACTGTCAAATAATACATGTGCATATCAGAGATCTTATAAAAATAGTAAAATGAGAGCCAATGGATTAAAGAAAAAAATCTTTCACAATGGCACAAAGGACAGGGAACAAATTACTAAAATCTATAGAATTACAACAGTTCAGGAAGACAAAACAAATATTCCAAATAAAAGGTATGCAAAGGATATAAATAGGGAATTCATCAGGCTTCACACATGAACAAATACACACTATCACTAGATACATTTTTTTCTGTGTGCTTTTAATATTGATTTTAATTGTTTTTAATTCTTATTGTGCTCATGACTATTCGCTACTTCAACTGCTTTTCATTTATTTAATACTATTCATTGAGCTAGATACTGTAGTTGATGTCCCATATATAGATAAATATTTTTTCCATTATTGGATACAGGGTTATTTATAGACTAGAGTCTTTCCTGCTCATTATGTAATTCTGTGTCTTTGACATTGTGGATTATTTTTCACCAGTGTCTTATATGTTACAAAAAAAGCATGAAATTTGAATGTTGGTTTTAGCTTGTATCTGTTACTCTTTTGAAATCTATGAAATATGATTTTTTCACTCTAATCTGTCATTGTATGAACACAGACTGAAAATGTATATAACATATATTTACATGTTATTCCTTTATTTGAAATATTATTTTAAATAATTATGCATTTGCCTTTATACTAGTTCAATAACTTTTTACAGTATAAAACTTATTTTTTATTATTGATCAAAATTTTTCCATCTTGTGAATAAATTTAGTTTGAAAACCATAATAGGTCACTATGGACTGAATAGATGATAGTGAGAGTTGAATTTATTACATTTTCAGAATATTACTTTTTTGTTTCCCTAGAGATACCAAACTGGAAAAATAATGCATCCCACATGAATGAAGTTTGTTATTAATTTTTAGACAATGCTAGGACTTTGTGATACTCTAAGAGAGTTGCCTTGCCATGATATTTCAATAAAATACATAGCCAATCAAGACAATATTCATGCACTATTATGTTCAGCATGTGTATTTGGTAGCATTATTGCAATATCCCTTCATTTCTCTAATCATGTGTGATATTTGTTCCTGTGTTTATAGAACTCTTTTTAGTATTGCCTTTACATTGGGGCTGTGTGGTAGTTATATAATCTGGTGTCAATTTGAGGATTCAGCGTGAAGGAGCAGAATCTATCCAGGTCGTAACCAATGAGGCCTCTGTGTGTGCATGACCATCTCTGAGGATTCTGGGAACTCCTGTATTCCCCCTTGCAGGAGTTAGGCACTCCCACTCTGCTCAACCCCTGGGAGACCTTGTAGTGGACAAGACACATGAAATTATACTCGTGGCCTAGTCACATGGAAATCCTTGCCAGCGCTGAGAAACTTACTTTGCCACTGAATCCACAAGATTTTCCACCCACTGGCCTGTGATCACCCTGCATGCATCATCATGCCATGTGTTTTGTGAATCTGAAGAGAAATTTATAGATCTGTTTCAGATTTCTGGGTCAACACTGGACTTACAGATTTGATCTGGACTGGGATGGGATGTTTTCCCAGTGGTCTTGTATAGCTCTTTCTTATGCACATATGAGTGTCTATGAATTTGTTTCTCTACTCTACTGACAAAGACTGCTATCAATGATCTCCCTTAATTATCATTTCCTTGAAATAGCTTCATCCTGCATGCTCTTTTAAGCTGTAAAATAATCCTTTCACAAAATCAACATGTTGGTATCATTTTCCACATATATTCATGTATTAGCTGAGTTTTTCAGCACACTTTTTCAATGCTTTTATTGGGGGGTCTTACAACTCTTAAACATTCCATACATCATTTGCATCAAGCATATTTGTAAACATGTTGCCATCTTCATTTCCAAGTATTTTCTACTTAATTCCTTGATATAAGCTCCTCTTTCCACTTCTTTTTATTTAATGAATCATTTTACTGAGGTTCATACAACTCCCATCATGAAAAATGTATATGTTAATCATATGCAGACCACATTTGCACACTTGCTGCCATCATCACCGTGTTAGTCCAGATAGACTAGAGAAACAAACTCATATACATGCATATAGATATAAGGGAAAGGTTTATATACAAGAGGAATGGGACATTGAGAAAGCATTCCAGCCCAGCCCAGTTCAAAATCATAAGTCTGATATTAGCCCATATGCCTGATATCAGTCTATAAAGTCTCCTTCCAACTCATGAAATCACAGGTCAGTGGGGTGTAGAATCCTAGCGGCGGCAGCGGTCTCCCCATGGCTCCTTACTTCTAGGGCTCAGGGTCCATCAACAGCATCCTGTGGTGATAGAAGCAACTCAGTGCTGGCAGGGGTCTCCACATGGCTTCTCCAGCTTGAGAGATCTGGTTCCACCAGGGCAAGGCTGTGTGGCTTCTCCTCTGGCCCCTCCATCTCCTCAGATGCTGCCATCTTGTCTTGCCCATATTTCATCATCTCTGAGACTAACTCCCAACAACTAGGAAGATAGTTTCTCATCTCCAGGAGGGAAATATCAGGAGATTTCCCAGACATATCAGGAGAAAGCCATGCCCACAAAGAGGCCTCATTGGCTGCTCAATGGTTTTCTCCAGATTAATAGGCCAGACTCCACCCTTACATCTCAATCATGAAATTAACATAAGCACATGACCAACACATCACTCTCAAAACATCCTCCCTCCACTTTCCGCACATTTTTTAATGAAGTTTTTGTGGTAAAATTAGGTCCCTTGACTAATATTCGGGTTGACATATAAGGTTGGCATATACTTGAATATATACTGTAACTGCTTTCTTTGCAAAGCTCTACTGTCAGCCTATGGTCATAACATCATTTGGGAATGGATTTTCATCTTCAGGAAAAAAAGCACTACTAATTCTGATTGTATTTTGAATTTTTCTCTTTTGAGGTTTTAAAGTGGCTAAAATCAAACAAGCAATTAAAGATGAGGGATCATTGATGTCAATTTACAGGGAATTATCCAGGAAACAAACTGAAAAAGGCGAAGACTACATCCTAGAAACAGCAACATGGGAAATCTATTAAAGCAGAAATTCTGATTTGGGACATCAATCATACTAAACTGTGAGGAAAAGTAAATTTATGTTTGTTTGAAGCTATCCACCTGCGCTATTTCCATTTCAACAGAGTGAGATAACTAAGATTATATGTAGCTTGATATATTTTTGCATACCTAAAATGTGATGATGTGCCTCAATAGTTTGGGATAATACCCACCTTTCTCTCTTTTCATTCAAGGACTTTGTATACACCCATTCAATAATTTCTTATCATGGTCTTCTTTTCAAAAATGTTAAATCTCTTTTCAGGATTTTCCACTCTCTTTTATCTCATATTTGTCTAGATACCTTACTGGACATTATCTGGTTCAGCACTAAGACTTCCACAGGGACTGAGATGCTGATAAATAGTTTATGCATAAAACTATTTATTGTGACCATTACCATTTCCAGGAGTGCTGATGGTGTAGCAGGTCACAAGTTGGGTTGCTAACCACAAGGTCAGCAGTCCGAATGCACCAAGAAAGATGGGGCTCCAGCTCCTGAATCAGAATGCCACCAAGGAGTTTCGACCCTGCCCTACACTGTCACCAGAAGTTGAAATCAACTTAGTAGAAGAGAGAGTGAGGCTTTTATGAAATTATAGTTTTCAGCTTGAAATTTTTATTACAAGTTTTATACTTTAGTGTTCCTTGAATGAATTCTCCTGCTTTTCCTGGAGAGCTATCTGTTTCTATATGACATCATGTGTTGCGATATTTGCGTCACTGCAGGTGTTTATATGATGTTGCTTTCTTCTCATGGTTATACTTTCATGTGTATTAGACACCATATTTGTAATTAAAAGCAAAACAAAGCTGTGGATGCTTTAGATGTAGTTTCCTGTATTAAGCAGGATCCGTTCACCATCTGACAGTGAAATAGAGTCCGGTTCATGAGGAAGCGATCTGACCAGGGCAGCGCTGCAATAATTTCAGGCTGGATCTAGCTCTACCTTATCAGATAATTAGAGTGATCATGTCAGGGCTGTAGATTGATATGATCTTGATAGAGCATTTAATCTTTGTTAAATATTAAGTTCTATTATTCTAACAAATTTGAGACTGTCAAAAACCCTACTATGTTTACAGCTATTGTCATCATATCTCCTTTCTTCTTTTTCCCTTCTCCCCCCCTCTTCACAACCCTGCATTTTATTCCCTTGCCAAATTAAGCTTAAGGATTTGGACAATGTTTTGACAGAAAAATATAAAGTATAAGGTTCACATCATTTCTTCTTTCAGGGATATAGCTTCTAACTGATTCACTAATCTTATTAGATCATATTCAAGTTATAGGTATACAGTTGTGTTTAACAGGGTTCTTTAGAGAAACAAAATAAAGACAATTATGATTACATATATGAGGACAGATCTACACAGCACAAAGAAGATAACAATTAATAAGTCTACACAGCAGGACAGTGGGCTCAGCCAACTCACTTCTGTGGAACCGTAAATATACTGGACATCCTTCAACTCACAAAGGCTGCCCAACCCAAGTTGAAAGAGCATACAGGGAGGGCCACCAGCAGTCAGTAGCTCAGGAGCTTAGCAAAGTAGGTCCAGTGGGGATAGCAAACTCACACAATGCAAGATGACTGAATCCACCAGCCTCAAAGTCAAGCAATGTATACACCAGTGGCATGGTGAAGCAGGTCTTGAAGGAAACTCAAGTTATAGCAACACAGTCCAGGGGTTGGCTACTCCATAAGTAGTGTAACTCACAATTGAGCTGGAGAAGTAATTAAAGATTCACACACTGTTCTGATCACCAGAGAACAAACGATAGAGGAGTGGCCTTACTGAGTTATTTATCTCTTTGCTCTCTAATCAAACTGTAACTTTATCAATCCCACCTGTTCCTATGGGCCAGGTTGGCACAATAAACCTACCTATCACAGTACACTCCTTGCCAACTGGCATCTGTACACAATTCCCTAGCCATATACATTTTTCCAAACATTAATGAAATCACACATTTTACATTATACATCTATCATACATATAAATGAAAACACCCTAAAGTTAACTGTATCTGGGGTATCAAACAAGAACAAAGGAAACAACCACACCGGGAGAGTAATGGGGGCATGGGGCGGAAGGGAGGGAGAACCAATCACAAGGAACTATCTGTGACCCTCTCCCAGGAGGAGGGACAACAGATAAGTGAGTAAAGGGAGTCATCACTCAGTCAGTGCAAGATATGAAATTATACATTATCAAGGGTTCATGAGAAAGGAAGTTAGGAGGAGGAAGGAGAAAATGAGGAGCTGATGGTAATAGTCGTACTGAGAAAATTATTTGAAATGATGATGGCAACAAATGCACAAATGTAGTTGACACAGTGGATGTATGTATGGCATGTGATAAGAGTTGTATGAACCCCAATAATATGATTTATTATTTTAAAAACGATAGCCTGGCAATCACAAACCTCTTATTTGTAAATGATCATGTGGTTTTAAATGATAGGTAGAATTATCTTTTTCTACTACACATTCTACATTATCTCTTCCCTTGACCTGTATCTCAGCTGGCTATGGTCTTTGCCTGATGGAAGTGACCCAGGTGTTCATTTATGAGGGGTCTGCATCATGAGAAATCCTGTCAGGATTGAGTTGCTGCAGTTTACCATTTCTTTTAATCACGGGACATGGTAGTACTAACAGACGGCCCACAGAACCTCCTGCATTCCAGACCTATTCTTTTTGTGTGTGTTTTGTTTTTTTATTTCTTCTTTACCTCCATTATGTAGCACGAGCCCAATTTCTCCTTGGCAATCAGTATCAGTCACACCACCCAGTACAGTGACACCCTAGCTGATCCATTGATCCAAAGGAATGAGAAACCCAGAGTGGCTAGGAGTCATTCTTAGCTGCCAGTTCAGTAGAATCTCTACTGTGTATCCAGATAGGGGAGTTCCTTCAGGACTATTCCTCCAGGCCTGAAGAACAAAGGGTTACTGGGACAGGAAGCAAAAATGGTGCAAGTAGAGCACCATATCACCAGTCATAGTGAGTGGTGCCACCCCAACTTCCACTGACTGTTCCTGGACACATGAATTCTGGCTTATGGAGACAGGGCACCATACATTGATTACTGGCTTATAGTTTATAGTTTTCCTTGAGAACATTACTCCAGCCCTGAAAGTTGTAGCCACGTAGCTAGTGCTGTAATTGTGCCTTTAACAGGAAATTCCTTTGTTCTATTAAACCCACTGCTTCAGGAAGATGAGGGACATGGTACAACCAGTAGATTCCATGGGCATGGGCCTATCGCCTCACTGCATTTGCTGTGAAATGAGTGCCTTGATCTGTAGCAATGCTATGTGGGATACCATGTCTGCGGATGAGACATTCTGTACGTCCACAAATGGTAGTTTTAGCAGAAATATTGCATGCATGGAAGAAAAAATCCATATTCTGTTTACCAGTAAGTGTATATTCAGTAAGAAAAAAGTCTGACCCCTCCATGACAGAAGTGGTCCTATGTAATCAACCTGCCACCAAATTGCCAATTGATCTCTCTGAGGAATGGTCCCATATCTTGGACTCAATGTTGGCTTCTGATGCTGGCATATGGGACACTCAGCAGTAACAGTGGCAAATCAACCTCCCTGAGTGGAAGTCCATGTTGCTATGCCCATGCATAACCTCCATCACTGGCATCATGTCTACTTTCCTTTCAGGATCATGAGTCCATATGTTTCCACCCCATGTTGTAGGGTCCCAATTCTTTCTGATTTGTGCCCTTACTTTAAAATCTGACAGTGTTATAGATCTACAATTTAGCTGACACTGTAGCTCAGTTACTCATGAGACCCTGGATTTGGTTTTCAGAAATGTCTTTCTTACTAGAGGAGAGAAGACTCTCCTTTGTAGCAAGTGAAAGGGATTTTAGGTCTGTCATTTAGCACTTGAGATGCAGTTCTGAGGTTCTGAGATTATTCCTTTCCTTGATCATATTTTCTCTTGTAAGGAAGGTTAGCCAACTAGATCCCTTATTCTTTTCTTCCTGACAAAACTGCTGGAAAATATCGATCACACGATTACTTAAAGCCTTTTCTCTCAGCAGCACTCAGTCGATTGGTGGTGATAGTGTGAATATTAGCTATGTGATCTGGAGCCATGGATTAACACCACCTTCTCTAGTAATAGTAGCAAATTTATCCATGACTTTAGAGGTAGAGAAAACATTATCAAGGCTGTTAAACTTAATCAGACAGGAGAATAATTGAAGAAGTCTATGTTTATTATGCTCGTTCTCTAGAACTACTTTTGGTACCAGTTATGTTAGGTAGGGTTGTTCAGAGCAGCGGTTCTCAACTTGTAGGTGGTGTCCACTTTGAGGGTTTAACCTTTTCTCAAGGTTCTCCTAAGATTATCAGAAAACACATATTTCGGAGACACTGATCCTCAATCTGTCTCTAGCAGGGTCCACCCACATGCAGATACACCCACATATGAGTACCTAGTGTGAAGACTGTTGTGAATGCTACACCAGGTTTCAAGACAAAATTTCTATTATTTGTAATTAGAAATAAATATTTCACAATATATAATTATATATTGTTTTGTGATTAATCATTATCTTTAATTATGTTCAAATTATAACAATTTGAACATCCACCATATGTTATTTACATTACAATTCATACAGAAGCAAAATTACAGTTATGAAGTAGCATCAAAAATAATTCTATAGTTGGGGGTCACCCCAACATGAGAAACAGTATGAAAGGATCATGGCATCGGGAGGTTTGAGAACCACTGCTTTAGAGAAACAAAACCAGGACACTTATTGATATATAATACATATATACACACACACAGATAGATATATGCAGCATGAAGGAATACAACAGGTAATTAGTCTACACAGCAGTATAGAGGACTCAGTTTATCTCACTATGGAACAGTTAATATAATGGAAGTCCTTCAATGGGATCTAAGGCAAGGAAGCAGACAGCGAAACTTTCCCTAGGGCAATACAAACAGTCAGGCCACAGACAGCAAACAGCAGGGCTGAAAACTAACAGTCAACAACTCAGGAGCTTAGCAAAGCAGACCCAGAGGGTTATCAAACCCATGCAATACAAGACAGACAGAATCCACCAGTGTGTTAGTGCAGGTAGACTAGAGGAACAAATTTATAGACATGCATATGGATATAAGGAAAAGATTTATATATAAAAGAAAGAGGACATTAAGAAAACATCTCAATCCAGTCTAGTACAAAGTCATAAGTCCAATATTAACCCATATGCCCGATATCAGTCTATAAAGCCTCTTTCTGACTCACAAAGTCATAGGTCAGTGGGTACAGAGTCCTGGTGCCGACAGGGGTCCCCTCATGGCTCCTCACTTCCAGGGCTCAAGGTCCATCAACAGTATCCAGTGGTGGTCAAAGCAACTCATTGCTGGCAGGAGTCTCCACTTGGCCTCTCCAGCTTCAGAGGTCTGGTTCCACCAAGGCCAAGCCGTGTGGCTTCTCTGGCTCCTCAGCCACTGTCACCTTGTCTTGTCCATGATTCATCTTCTCTCAGACTAACTTCCAACAACTAGGGAGATAACTTCTCATCTCCACGAGGAAAATACCGTAAGATTTCCCAGATGTATCAGGAGAAAGCCATGCCCACACAGAGGCCTCATTAGCTACTCAATGGTTATCTCCAGATTAACAGGCTGGACTCCCCCCCTACAACTCAATCATGAAATTAACATAAGCACATGACTACCACAACCAGCCTCAAGCGCAAATCATGTATACACCAGTAGTGTAGTGAAACAGGTCTCTGAGGAAACTTAAATTGCAGTGACAAATTTCATGGTTTGGTTGTCCCACAGGTAGTGTAGCTCAAAAGTTGAGGCAGACAACTAGCTAAAACAGTCACAGACTGGTTCAATCATCAGAGTGAAAGAAAAGAGAGAGCAGTAGGCCTGGCCAAGCCATTTATCTCTTTGTCCTCCAATCAATCTGTGACCGTGTTAATCCCACATTCTCCTATTGGCCAGGATGGCACAAAAAACCTACCTATCACACATTCTATGGGAAGAAGTATTGAACAATTCAGGAAGCATAGGGAAAAGAAGTAATACTGTCACTGTGAAAAAAAATGACACTGAGTTAGTTCCAGAGGTAGCATATAATCAAGAAAGAATGGAGAATACTGAAGAATGGGATACAAGCTGCACTAAAGGCATTAGTGATAAACTTGGCTCCAGAAAAGGACAGGATACCAAGTGAAATGTATGACAAGTGATTGAAGGACTGTATGCACTCATTCACATTTTGGAAGAATGAATCTCTGACCAATTGACTGAAATAGATCAATATTTGAACTATTCCAAAGAAAGGTGACCTAACAGAATGATAAAATACACAACATTATTAATATCACATGTGAGTAAAATTTTGCTGCTATTGTTCAATAAGGTTTGCCACCATGCATGGACAGCAAGTTGCCCAAAGCTCAACGCATATTCAGAGAAAGACATGGAAAAAGGTATATACCATTGCTGACATGAGATGGAACTTGACTGCAAATAGAGGACACCACAAAGATAGGTGTATTTTATTGACTAGGCAGAGATACCTGACTATGTGAATCAAAACAAACCGTGCATAACCTTGAGAAGAATAGAAATTCCAAAGCAATGAATTGTGCTTATGTGGAGCTACACAGGAATTAGGAGGCAGTTGTGTGAACAGAACAGGATAATTCTGCATGGTTTATAATCAGGAAGTTGTGAGTCAGTGTTTTATTTTTCTCCACACTTATTCAATCTGTATACTGAGCAGATAATCAGAGAAGGTGGATTCTCTGAAGAAGAATTAATCATCAAAGCTGGAGAACGTCTTATGAATGACTGTTGATATGTAGGTAACACAACTTTCCTGCTGAAAGTTGAGGAGAACTTGAAGCACATGCCGATGAAGGTGTGACATTTCAGTCTTCAGTAAGAATTACAACTCAATTTTGACTATGAGACTAATTATTGGAAAAAAGGAAATCAGAATTGGTAAAGTGTAACTTCATAGAAAATGGGGATGCCCCTGAAGGAAACAGACTAACACAATGGCTGCAATCATGAACTTAAATTTAGCAACCATTTTCAAGATATCACCAGATCCACAGTATTTACTTCTGCTGTTCAATGGGTCCCTGTGTGTTGGAAGTGACTTGATGGCATGTGACAGCATCATTCGAATTGAAGTATCAGTCAAGAGTAGAGGATGTACAAAAGTCAACCAATTGTACCTTCAGACCCCTCATATGCTTAGCAATTACTTTTTTTCATTGAACTGTACTGTACATATGCACTAACAACATTGTATTAGAATGCCTGCTTTCATTTCCCACTGAATGATAAAGTGCATCTTTTGTCCCTTAGCCCATTGCCATTTCATTTATTGTAAGGTTGCATCAGACAGATGGACTAAGGGTTGTGATGAAAATATTGTACAGATAGTAGTAGAATTAAGTTTGAGACTATGTATTGAATAGGGCGATTCTCACAACTTTTCTTATTCTGTTAATTGTGTTGTTATTTGATTTTGAGTCAAATCCAGCTGGCAATGATCCAATATGACTATGTAGAATGGTCACCTAGAATTTCCTACCCTGTAATCTTTACCAGAGCTCATCTCTAGGACTTTTTATCCACTGGGTGAATTTGAACCATCCATCTTTTGTTTAGTAATCACGTGCTTAACATATAAGTCTTATCAATTAATCATAATTCAAAGACAGATGCTCAGTGTATATGATCAACTAGGAAAAATATCCCTTCATATCTATTACCCATTTTTTCCATCCCTCTTCTATTCCCCAGATTGAAAAAAAAAAACATTTAAAACACTTTGTACCTATAAAGATTTATAGACCAAGAAACCCTAAGAACCTATTCTGCTATCTCCTTTAGTGTTGGTGTGAGTCAGAAATTCCTTGAGAGCAGTTGGCTTGGCTGGTGGTTTTGGTTACTCTATCCAGAAGTAGATATGTCAGCTTCACCGATGGATTCTGGGTCCTGAGTTCTAGGTTGCATTGTACCAAGTGGCAGCACAAGCAGGATTTCTGAGAAGATGTAAGTTCTTCGTTTCTCTGATTTCCTCGTGACAGAATCTCTCCAGGATGTTTGTGTCACAGACTATATTCCAAACTCCTCTCGACAGTTTTCTCCTACAATTTCCTTCTTTCCCAATTTGGCCTTCAAATTATAACAGCTTGCTTGCTTGTAAACCCCATAGAAATGAAGTGCCTTTTGTTCAAAGCAGTTGTACTTACATTTTAAAAAAACATTTATGAATAGATCCTTATCAAAGCAACAAGTATAAAGAGTGTGATCTATTTCTAATCAGGGTAGTCACTCAATATGACATGCCATTATTCAAGTCCAAAAAACAGAGTCAGTTGCAGGATCGATTCAATCAAAAGCAAGCAAACTTTTTCCAGAGCACATAGTTAATAAGCAAGCAGATTATACGATGGACAACAGTTTTCATTGCATCAGTGTTCTTATCTGGGAGGAGATTGTCTTCCATCCTGATCTTCTTACAAGTGATCAGTCTGGTTACTACAGATCCCATTTTGAAGGTGATCACAAGTCAACAGAATGTTAAAATGATATATTTATATCATTCATTTCATACACAAGTAAAATCTTGCTAAAATTTTTCTATCAACTGCAGTGCATTGGCAGGGAACTGCCAGAAGTTCAGGCCCAGAAATTCAGGACTTGCACATGACTCAAAAGACGTTTGTGCAGACAGAGCCAAGGAACACTGAATGATTTAAAATTGGGAAATCTGTGTGTCAGGATCTTATACTCGCGCCATACTTATTCAGTCTGCATTCTGAAAATATCGTTAGAGATTCTGGAATATAAAGATGAGTCCAGCATCAGGAGTGAAAGTAGTGTTATTAACAAGCTCTAGTATGCAGATGACACAACCGTGCTCACTAAAAGTGATAAAGAATTTAATAAATTGCTAAGAAAGATCAAGAATTGTAGTCTGAAGTATGGATTGCAGCTTAATGTAAAGATGACCATGCACTTCACGGCTGAACCAATAGGGAGCATCATGATAAATGGAGAAAATATTGATGCTGTCTAGGATTGTCTTACTTGGTTCACACTTGATGCTCATAGAAGCAGTAGTCAAGAAATCAAAAGACATATTACATTAGACAATATGCTGCACAAGACATCTTTAAAGTATTTAACAGAAGTTAATTTGAATATTTAGGTGTCCTGACCCAATTCATGGTCTTCTCCATTGCATCACAGGCATGTGAAAGAATGGAATATTTTAGAAGAATCAATGCATTGGAATTGTGGTGCTGGAGAACAATCTCAAAACCATTTTATATTTAGATTTACTTATTTTCTCAGAAAAGTTATAAAATGTAAAACTTATAACTATCTTCCATGTTACCATCTAGTATATCAAAGAATAAAGGGAAGTTCTATGAAGCAAACTACTTCCAGTTCAGTGGTTTGGGCAGTGATATTATAATGAGTTTTGAGTTTGCTTATCCAGGGAATATTTTACATTTATAAATTGATGCAATTGTTAGATTTTTATCCTACTAATATTTTGTAATACAGAGTTAGCCACTATGTAAATTATAAATATTTTAAAATATTCACAGAAAATATTTCAAAAATAAAACAAAAATAACAAAGTACCAATACCAAAGAAGCCACTTGAATTGAATTGACTATCCCTAGTAGAGGTCCTATTTAGGTTTTCCTAGGCTCTAAATTCAGAGCCTAAACCTTTTGGGAGAAGGCTAGCCTATTGCTCTCTCATGGAGCACCTAGCAGTCTTGAATTGTCTTTCATGCCATGAGCAGTCCAGCAGGGTTCTTAAAGTGCATTTGAAAAGTGCACATAATAAATAGTTGCTGCATATGGCAGGAGCCCTGGTTGTGTAGCCTTTACTTGTTGGAGTGTGATCATATGGTCAACAGAGTAAATGGTGTATTTTAGTCACTTATAGATTATTGGAAAAGGTACCCAGATATTTTGGGGGGGACAGATGTTCAATTTATCACTTGGAACAATGCACTTGTTTCTTATTGCTAACATATGCTGAGAAAGTGAAAAATATGAAGCTAACATTTTAGAGCTTCACTTATATATGGGAAGTTGGTACTTTCAAGTAAATGTTACAGAAGGATAACTGCAAAAACAACTGTGAAAAACCACTATGAGTTGTCATGTTTGAGGATGATTGTCATGTCACGTAAGCCTTGACAGCTGTTTTACTTTTACACTTCATTAGAAGTGTGGAATAAAGAAAAAGAAATCACATTTTTTTTTGTAATTTCCTGTTTTAAATATAATTAAATGTGGAAAAATTTAAGATGATTATACTGAGATTTAGTTAAACATAATTTTCTATGAACAATTATTAGTATAAAATTAACTAATTCTCAAAGAATAGTTGAGTAACCTTAAGCAAAATGTAGTGAAATTATTGATAAAGCACTTATAAAATGCTATGCTCATATTACATTATGATAGAATTTTTAAAAGGAAATTTAATGACTCACCATTTTTTAAAAACAAGACAGATATTTCATTCAAAAAATTACCAGTTTTTGTTAAAGTAAATTAGTATTCTTTAAATAAGTTACTATAATTTTTCATATCAAGCATCAAGGAAATTTTCTATGTAATATTAGAAAATAAGGATTACTTCTAATAAATAACTTTTCCATGATATGCAAGAGATATGCAATAGAATATGTTCCTAAAATCATTCACAGCTGACTCACAGAGCTAAAACTGAGAAATCTGGGATGGGACCTGTGGCAGAATTGCATGTCTTTTGACATTTATCAGCAGTGCTAAAATAGCTTTGCAGCAATGTTCAAATAGTGCAGATGCCAAGGAGTATCATGGATGATGCACTAAGGATTAGAGCGAGGTCTATGTGGGCATATAGATCTTCCTGATCAAAGAAGTGCATCTTGAGAATTTCTGAGCCTAAATTGTAATGGTTGACTTCTTCATTAATAACGCTTCTCCCCACCCCCCCCAAAAAAAATTGGACTTTTGTGTTTTGATGTACTATAGTTACCAAATGCTTGTTGTGCCTAATACTTTAAAATGAACCTGCTTGCATGATGGAAATAAATATTTCATTTGTGGTTCCAGAGTGCTTGTAAGAGCACATTCACACTATAATTCATTAGATAAGCTCAAAGAGAAGTTATAATTATATAAAAAGTGCAGGTTCTATTTTAAGTCAGTAGCTTAATTAGAGAGCTGGGACCTTAAGTAGAAATGTCACCCTAAGTTTTAAGTCCATGAAATTTACCACAGAAGAAAGATTTTAGAAGAAAAAAATATGGAATTTTTATATTTCAAGCAAGCAGTTTAATATTGAATCCATCAAGGCAGGAAAAAATTGTGATTGTTCCCTTCTAGAGCTCAAAGTTAAAGGAATCCAGTTAGTAAGCATGGCACTGCTGGTAATCATCGGTGTGCATCTCTTAAGTGGAAATAGGAGAGAAGCGGCAATGATGAAAGACTGAATTTGTGTGTATTCCATCAGAGTCCATTGACATGTCCACAGAGGTTAGAAGAGAAAGGGCTGGTTGGTCTCCAGTTAGGGAACTGGGCTGATGGATTCTTGGTCGTATGGAGAATAGTTTTGTCATTAGAAGGTGTTCTCAATCTGTGGGTCACAACCACTTCGGGGGTTGAACAAACCTTTTGCAGGGGTCACCTAAGATCACCAGAAAACATGTATTTCTGATGGTCTTAGGAACTGAGACACCACTCCTCCAATCAGGTCTGCCCACATGCAGATAAGCTTACATAATAGTCCCAGGTTTGAAAACTGTACCCATGCTGCACCACACTTCACAACAAAATTTCACTATTTGTAAGTAGAAATAAATATTTCACAATAAATAATTACCTATTGTTTTTGTGATGAATCACTATCCTTTAATTATATTCAATTTTAACACTGAAAATACATCTTGCATATCGAGTATTTACATGATGATTCACAACAGTAACAAACTGACAGCTATGAAGTAGCAACAGAATAATTTTATGGTTAGCATCAGCACACAACACAAGGTACTGTATCAAAGGGTCATAGCATTTGGAAGGTTGAGAAGCCACTGGTCTACAGGGTCTATAGCTGAGTGAAACCGAAGGAGCCAGTTTGTCTAAAGTGTCAGAATATATGTGCTTTTTAAAACTAATTTGAATTGCTGCATTAAGTGGATCAGAATATATCTGAATGAACAGAAAGATGTTTGACCTCGTGAGTTGGTATACATTTAGGCAATCGGATGGTTTCCTCTGCATTTAACTTTATTTATGGTTGTGAATGTTTTAAGTTCCAAGAAGAATTAATATTCTCCACATCAAGAAATATGCATGTCTATGCAGAACAATGGTTTGATAAGGAGTTCCATACACACAAAATTAGCTTAATCTATGAAAAGAAAAATGTGACAATGTAGAAGTAGTGATATAGTGGAGGAACAGGAGCAAAATTAATAGGCAGAGCATGAGATGAGGGTCTTTGAGAAGAAAGTTCATTTTTAGTGCTAAACTAGAGGAACTAAGATTCAATACACAAAAATCTAGAGTTGAATACCTTTGGGTTAATGCTTATTGTGGAGTGGCCTGTTATTTGGGTACTTAGAAACGGAGCTGAGGAGCCTTGTGACATCCATGTACAACCGAGATCAAGAGGTAACGTGGCTAAGAGAATGCAGACCAACGTATGGCTAATTATTGAAGAACTGCCTTGAGTATTTCTGATGCTATCTTGTAAACTGTTGCTTTCCTCAATAAACCTCATGGTCATAAGCATGTCTTGTGAGTTTCTCTGGACATTACAATAAGTCACTAAACCCAGCACCGAAGAGAATGACAAGAACAGTTACAACCACATGAATTCTGTTACTGGTTCTTTGAAATACTCATTCTAAATTTAAACATAAAAATAGCAAATTTCAATGTTTTCATGCTCTGTCAAACTACCTTCAAACCTTGTGCACAAATTAATCCAGGGAACAAAATCAGCACCACCTTTCTGGCAACATTATGGTAAAACACTGCAGTATTTACAGTCATAGGTTGCTGTTGATGTTGTTGTAGTTGATGCTGTTGTGAGGTATTTCAAGTTGTCTCTGACTAATAGAAACCCCAAATACAACAAAATGAAACAATGCTTGATCCTAAGTGTTCCCCACAATTGTCAGAGTCGGACCATTTTTGCAGCTACTGTGTCAACTAATTTTCTTTTTCTCTAATCCCTTACCAAGCATGTATCTTTTTTCCAGAGACTAGTTATTTCTGATAACAAATCTAAAGTATGTGAGGTGAAATATTGCCAATCTGTTAATTTTAGGCTATATTCTAACCTTATTAGAATATTTTTGTAATAGCACAGTTTGTACCAAGATTATTGAGTACTGCAATGTAGTTATTTATTTCAGATAGCTCCTCTAGCCCTAATCATTTCTCTCCCAACAAATAGTCTCTTTCCCAAGGATCTAGGTAAGAGAATTTTGGTACAGCAGTTAGATCATTTCCTGTAAACTTGCAAGGAGGTGGAGTCTAGTCAATCAGATCATAGCTTAATGACCTCATTTGGAGGAACAAAGGAGAAAAATGGCTCACTGGAGGCCAGATAACACTCTCTCTCTGCCTCAACTCCCTGGGAGACATTACTATTGACAAGAACATTGAACTATGATGATAGACTCAAAACCCTGGAGCTGAAGGAGCCATGTGGAGACACCTACTGGCATTGAGATGCTTCCACTGCCACTGGATCCACAAGACTTTCTAGCCACTGAACTGTAATCTTCCTGCATTCAATGTCATTGCATAGCTCAGTAAGTCTGAAGAGAAATTTATGATCTAGTATCAAAATATAGGGTGATATGTGACTTAAGGACTTGATCTGGACTGAGCAGGGATATTTTCTTAATGTACGATTGCTCTTTGACATAGAGTTCTCTCATATACATTTGAGTGTCTATGAATTTGTTTCTCTAGTCAACCAAGGTTAACACGGAGAGGTAAAGTCACGGATAAAATTTATTTTTGAGTGATTGTTAACAGAGTTCATATTGCTGAGTCGAAACTGAACCATAAGAGCCAGGGACTGAGAGTTTCCCCACCAGTAAGAAAGAAGAGCTGCAACTGGGGATGTTTCATTTGAAACTAGGAATCCCGGTACATTGAACATCCTTCATCAAAAAGATGGTTGTAACACTTAAGGAGTGGCAGAGGAGCAACAGCAGAAACAACCCCCAGAGTATCAAAAAGAATGGTGTATTCCACCTCACAGAGTAAAGAGAGTTGAGTGTCTTCAGGAAGGAAGATAACTTGTGGAGTGAGGTGCCTTTAGGCATTTAATTTGGGGAACTTGGCTTGCTGATTCATGAAGTTGGATCTGAGTATCTTCAGAATGAGGCTTGCTACAGAAAAACTTGTCTTTATGGCATATATTGGCATCCCTACAAAATTTTTTAACATTTTCTGGAAAGGGCAGTGGCCAATTCGAGACACTATAGTCTGAAGAGAGGTTTGTGTGTGGGTATGTCAGAGAAGAGATTGTCCTAATTCAAAAGTTGTATCTTGAGAATTTATCACTTGAATTGTAGCCTATTGACTTTTTAATAAAGTCTAACAGTAACCATATTTAGTGAGTTCTGTGAGACAATTGCTAATGGATTTCAGAATAAAGCTAAACAAGTAGAGTGTTTGGGGAGGGACAGTTAGTGTTAGAATGCAGTAAAAAAAATGTGCAGAACTTGGAAGCAGCTCTGACAATCAGTTTTGTGTCAAAATAATTTAGTAATAACCCTCACACTATTTCCCTTTTCCTCAGCAGTGACAAATAATTTAACTATTAAAATATTCGAGTACTGTGATTCTAGTTGAAATTAAATATAGGCTCAATCTTAACTCAATATGCAAGTTTAGGAATTAATTTAAAAGACTTGCATTTGCTATTCAACTATCTACAATGGAAATAACATGGAAACAAACACAATATACAATGGTAGAAGCCAGCGCATACGATCAAGCAGGTCATGGAGCAAGGAAAGTTGAGCATTTTGAGGCAGGAGGTTGACTTGTGGACAAGGGTGCCTCTGGGTTCTAATTGGGGGAGCTGATTGTGCTGACCAATGGACTTGGAATTGGGCAGCCTCGTGTTGCAGGTTTTAGTGAGTGGCATGACCTTTGTACATTTACTAGCAGTCCTAAAAGAACCTTGTAACTATGCCTCAATAAGTTTGAGTCTAGGTCATGACATTGAGAACCAGAGGCTGGTCTGCATGGAACACAGTAGACAAGAAACTGTCCTGACTGAAGAACTGTGTCCTGAGTATTTCTTATCGCATCTCCACCTTTTAACTTCCTTAACAAGCCCCTGTGAGTTCTGTGTAACTGTTGCAATGAAATATCAAACTCTGCTGGAAATCAGACAGTGTACTATGGAAGAGACTGTTGGTTACAAAATAGCTAAGGTTGGAGAGGGAAACATGTCTGACCTCAGCATGGAGTAGTTCATGTGGATAATGGTAATTCTTTTCTTTTCTCAAGTGAAGATAGAGGAGATCACAAGCCACCTATATTTCACCTTATATTTTTACAAGTGCTATTCTGAAATTCGATTTCTGCAAAAGCTCATAATTTGTCAAAACATAATGGCAGTTTTATTGCAGGGAATTTCCTTTATTGACATAATATTTATGCGCCCATATCACCATGTTATTTCCCCATCATAATCATTCAATTGTAATACACATTTATGCTAAATATGAAAGAAAATTGAAGTAACAATGATTTTTAAAAAGAATTTTATTGGCATATATTTCACATGTCACACAATTTAATCTTCTGACATGTGAACATTTGTGAAATCATCACCACAATCAATTGTCTCAGAGCTTTTTCTTCTATACGCATTGTTGTTAGCTCCCCACTTCCCTCTAGCCTGCCCTGCCCTGCCCCTAGGCAATTATCAATTCAGGAACTGTCCCTAGAGATCAGTGGTCCTCAACGTTTCTAGGGCTGAAACCTTTTAATACAATTCCTCATGTTATGGTGACCACCAACCATAAAATTATTTTCATTGCTATTGCATAACTTTAAGTTGCTACTGTTATGAATTATTAGGTAATATGCAGGATGTACTTTCATTGTTACAAATTGAACATAATTAAAGCATTGTGATTCATCACAAAAGCAATATGTAATTATATATTGTGAAATATTTATTTCTAATTAAAAATATATCAAAGTTAGTCATGAAGCATGCTGTAACGTGAGTAACAGTCTTCATGCTGGATACTCATATGTGGGCATATCTGCATGTGGGCAGAGTCGACTGCAGATAGAGGAGCTATGTCTTGGAATTATGTGTTTTTCTGATGGTCTTTGACCCTTGTGAGAGGGTCATTTGTCCCCAAAGGGGTCGTGACCCACAAGTTGAGAACAACTGCTTTAGACAGCCTTTTCCTGGACTTCAAGTATAGAAAGTCATATAAAATAGAGACAGGAAGCACACAAACAAACAAAAAATCCTCAGCAACAATGACTAGACAAAATTTTTAAAAATCCACAGTCGGTAAAAAAAACAAAATGCTAAAACTGGAAACAGCTGTAAAACAAAAGGGAAAGCAAATGATAAGATACTACATTATCTGCCATAATCAATTTTACTACCCAAACTGTGTTACACCAAAGAAGGCTTCATGGATATGAGGACTCTCCAAATGGACTTTGGAATACTACTCTCATCCATAATGTCCCTCAAACCAAGTGTTCATGTTTTAAACTATGAAAAGCTTGAAATCGCTATGAAACCTATTCCTCCTTTAGATTTGGACTTTTAAAATGTACTGTTCTTGGATCACACAGACTCATGTGCTTCAGTGTTAACTTAGTGTCTCACTTAAATGGGTGATTTCTGGAAGACAAGTCATTATGACGTTAGGCACCATTTTTTCTGATACATGGACATCATATAAGTTCTTATTATTGTAGATAAAAGATAGATTAATTCAAAGTAATTGCTAATGAAATTATTAGATTGAAATAGTTTATACTTTGTAAAAGTTATTTTCATCTTATAGATAATATCCACAATTAATCTACTGTGTTGCATTTTATATGAGAAAATATTACATATAATAAGCATGGAACAAATACTTCAAATGTTCCTTATCAATACCTACTACTAGATAGAATATAGAATGTATAAAATGCATAAATAATACATTATTTTTCAGACCTTATTTTTATAAGGTCAATATTATAATTTAAGAAAGCATAGTTCAGTTGGGGATATGCATTAAAGCTTAATTTCTGAGCACTAGATTTGTTGACAGCTGTGACTTTTAGTAAATTCTCTAAATTCATCTTTTGAGTATCTATATACATTCAGCTTCCATTCAGCTACTTCTATTTACCAACAGTATGAAAATATTTTCACTCAGACAGTGTGTGTTTGAAAGTGGATTTCTACCACAATCCTCAGCTTTAGGGAACTGACTGGTTGGACTTTGGATGGAGATTAGAATATTTGTGCTGCCTTGGTCGTTAGTCACATCCTTACTCCTTATTTAGTGGGCACTGAGCCAATATAGTAAGCTTTTCTGTATCTTAGCCATGTTCCTTTCCTATTTCTGTAGTCCCATACAACTTTTACTAATTGACCCACCATTGACCATGATTTTGTTGTAGTTGCCTTTGCCCCCCTTCTCTTGTTTAGAAGGTCATGCACCTGTGATTTCTGGGATGCAAGTGTTTGCTCAGCTGGTTTTCTCTTTCATCTCAAGGATTATTTTTTTGTCTTTTTCTCATATTGGTTGTTTTAAGATGTAATGTATGAATCTCTATAAAATATACATTCAATTTGGGAAGACCCCTTTCCCCCAAACACACCACAGGTAATGTTTTACACTTCCTTTTATGGCAATATGTAGAACTCTCCACTTTTTTATGTTGTTGATTTTAAAGTTACAAATGTAAGAAAGGCAATAGAAGCTCAACCACCTTTTCAATTTCAATGGCATCACTCTGTTAGCTAAGCATGGATCACTGTTTGAAAGTGAGTTGAAATTTGCCCTGACAAATTACTGAACAAATGTTTGAAGTGACTGAAACATTCATCTGTTACAAATTAAGCTGTTTAATCCTTTAGGCTGAGGTTGTTATCAAGTCTTTGCCTCTAGAGAATGATGCAAGTATTCCTTAAATGGCTTGAAATAAGATTTTTTACAAAGGGAAGGTCATAGACACTCGAGAGGCAGCAGTGTGTTACACTAGAATGAAAAAAAGAATTTGAAATGTAGACATAGCTCATGAACACAGTAGATAAAAAGGTTTTTATCAAGTACTGTACCTCCCAGCTGTTATAATTTAGGGTGACTATAAATTTTGTATGTGTTTCATTTAAAACAAGACAAACAAGAACATTCATGCGCTCCCTCTTATCTTGGTCTAATTTTATAACTGAATAAATAACTCCACAGCTGTCTACTTTGGGTTTTGCATTCACTTTAAAAAAAATATTTAGGGGTGGATGTAACTTGCTTCTCTTTCATTTCACTGTGCTCAAACTTATTTTACTTGTTAAGAGAGAACACTGTGGGCAACATTAGGCCATAAACGAATGCCTTGGATTTGAGCGTTGGAATGCTTTAGCATGCTTACACACACACTATCAAAGTAAGTGCAACAGTATGTAATTCTCATGTCAGAACTTCTGAGAAGAGAGATCTCTTTCATTCTATTTAATTCAGTTCAATCCAAATTTCTCTGGGTTTAGAAGCCCAATGTGTAAACAATATGACACCAAGGCTCTGATCATTTTATATCACAGTAAAAAGCTAGTTTTAATATTTTTCCTTTTCCCCTTATTATTAGTATTAAACAAAAGGTCAGCAGTTCAAAACCTCGCACCTCCTGGACCAAGGACTATAAGGCTTTGTACTCCCCTACAGCATTCTAGTTCCAGAAAGAGAGCAGCTCTAACCCTGTTCCGGAGGATCACTGTGCACCATATTAAACTCAATTGAAGTAAAGTTTATCTTTTTTTAAAAAAAAATTCAATGATCAATTACAAATATATATTCCCCAAAATCTATGAAAGAAGCTTTTATATACATGGTGACTACGGTAAATTCTTGAATAAGCAAGACACCTAATAAAGCCATATTAAATCTTACATTTTACATTATTTTCAGTAATTTATTAGCATTTCTTGGTATTTCTTCTAAGTAGAAACATTTAATCTTTTAGTGTTTGATATTTAAATTTTTGCAATTTTAGGATAGTGTTGTTATTTCATCATTTGTTTATGAAATTTTAGTTCTATAGAATAATTGTCAATATATTACAGAGAACTTTTTCATATTTTCATTGTGCTCTTTTACAAGGCTTATAATCAGTCCTTGTTGAGAATTTACATTTGCAATTTAGATATACTAAACCACAATTTTAACAAAACCCTCTGGGTGATACTTATGTATACATATTCTTAGGTAGATCTGTAAGAATCCCTTGGGAGTTTTGTTTAGATATAGATTCTGAGTCAGTGCTGTTTGCACTGGAATTCTAAATATTCAGCAAGGAATTCAGTGCAAATGAATGGATTTGAAAACTTGTTTCTCCTTGTTGTGATCAACTCTGTATCAACTTGGCTGGGCCAGGAATCTCAGAGGCTTGGCAATTAAAGCCACGCGATATTATCTATCACCTTTCTTTAAAATGGGAAAATAAATGATTCTCTCTCTGTCCCTTGACCAATAGCTATCTTCCAAATTTACTGGCATAGGTCAATGAATGACTTCAGTGATTCTTGCTTTTTGAAACATTTCCATGGGTAGTCCATCAATTTCTGGAACCTTCTTTAAGCTCTGCATTTATTGCTTCTTTTTTAAAAAACTAACTTTATTGTGGTCTCTTAAAACTCATCACCATCCATCCACCCATCCATCCATCCATCCATCCATCCATCATCCAAGCATCCATCCATTCACCCATCCATTGTGTTAAGCACACTTGTACATATGTTGCCATAATCATTCTCAAAACATTATCTTTCCACTTGAGCCCTTGGTATCAGCTCCTCATTTTTTCCCAGCGAATACTTACTGTGTTAGTCCGGGTAGACTAGAGGAACAAATTTCAAAGCCACGCATATGGATCTAAGGAACGGGTCTATATTCAAGGGGAACAGGACATTGAGAAAACATTCCAGCCCAGTCCAGCTCAAAGTCACAAGTCAGATATTAATCCATATGCTTGAAATCGGTCCAGAAAGTCTCCTTCTGACTCATGAAGTCACAGGTCAGTGGCTACAGAGTGCGGGCACCAACAGGGGTCTCCCCATGTCTCCTCGCTTCCAGGGCTCAGGGTCCATTAACAGCATCCTGTAGTGGCAGAAGCAACTCATCCCTGGAAGAGGCCTCCATGTGGCTGCCCCAGGGCTACTCCAGCCTCCCAGACGCCGCCATTCTGTGTTGCCTGTGATTAATCATCTCTGAAACTAACTCCCAACATCTGGGGAAGATAGCTTCTCATCTTCACAAGGGAAATATCGTGAGATTTCCCAGGAGTCTCAGGTGAAAGCATGCCGACACTGAGGCCTCATTGGCTACTCAATGACTATGTCCAGATTAACAGGCCAGACTCCCCCCTACATTTCAATCATAAAATTAACATAAGTACATGACTGTCACACTTACCTTCCTTCCCTCATGAACCCTCCACGTCTGGCACTCTTATCTGTACTAGTGTACATGTTCTGGTCTAGCCAGATTTGTAAGGCAAAATTGGGGTCATTATAGTGGATGATAGGAAACATTAAAGAATTAGAGGAAAGTTGTATGTTTCCATTGGTGCTATATTGAATGCTGACTGGGTTGTCTTTTCCTTGTGACCCTTCTATGCAATATGAAGTTTATTTTTTTCCTGGGTTCTTTTAGTTTCAGATATAATGAGCATGTTCCTCCCTTTGCTTTACTAATTCTAGTTCATTGAACATTTTATTATAATTGATTTTGTCTTCTTGAGCTTGGCTTTGAAATATTCTCTTTAGGTCCTTTACTTCATCCTTTCATCCATTTGTTTTAGCTACTCTAAAACTCACAGCAAGATACAAAGTCACTTCTGATAATCGTTTGCCTCTTCTCTTTTTTTTTCTGTCTTTTTAATTATGTTTGCTTTTTTCATGAATTATAAAGTATTCTGTCATTAATGTTCAGTGCATCAAGTTTGTACCTGAGATGTTCTCCTAATTAAGGGAGGAAAGACTCAAGGTCATATTTTGAGGCTTGAGATATTTTCAAAAAAAATCTTCAGTTTTATCTGAACTTACATATTGCAATTGGTATTTTGTTCCACAGTCAGCTTCAGGTGTGGTTTTAGCTGCTGATATTGAATTCTTCACTGTTTTTTCACAATGTAGACCATTTGATTTATGTGTATTCCATTAGGGAAGTCCATGTTTACAATCATCTTTCCTGATGTTAGAAAAGTATATTTTCTATGAACAAGTTGTTATGCTCACAAAATTATCTCATGTGATCTCCAGCTTCTTTTCTATCACCATGTCCATGTTTTCTGATTACATTTTCCTCCTCTTCTTCCCATGTTTGCATTCCAATCACCAATAATTCTCAATGCACATTTGTCCACATGTTTGATAAAGTTCAGACTGAAGTCATTCATAAAAAGACATTCCATTTTAAAACAAAATAAAGCAAAAAACCCTTCAATTTCCTCCTCACTAGTTTTTATAGTTGGTGCATAAATCTGAATAATAGTTATTTTGACTGGATTCCCTTGACAGCAGATAGACATAATCCTGTCACAGATATCATTATACTCCATGATGGATTTAGCAAGATTCTTTCTGACAATGAATGCCATATCATTCCTCTTAATTATATCATTCCTAACATAGTAAGTCAAGATTTTCTGATTCTAAAATGGCAAATAGCAGTCAATTTCAGCTAACTGATGACTACAAAATAGATTTTTAGTCATTTCATTCATTTTTGACCACTTCCATTTCTCCTAAATGCATATTTCACACTTTCCAAGTTTTAATCATTAGAAGATTTTGATAGCTGTTTCTGTTTACATTGAGTCATTACCTTATAGGCAAATGAAAATCACAAAGATTCTGAGTCCCATAGGCTTTACTCAACTCATGCCACCAGGTCAACTCCCTTCCAAGAAATCATCTCCTATTCAGCCACATTTCGCGTGCCCTCAGAACACAGGAGTCATCTACTGGCAGCATCGCCCACAAGCTCATTTTGATGTTTCACAATGATTCAAAGCTATGAATGTATGTAATATAGCATAGATATATGCTCTTATCTTACATTACCAAAGGGTTCAAGAGGGTTATCATTTGCAATCTGAAAAGATAATAGATAAGAAAAGAAACAGATACAGTTGGAATACAGGAGTCTTTTCAGTGTAGATACTCTGGGTCTGGACTTTATAAGGGACAGGCTTAAATACATTCCCTACACTCAGCTTGCAACACATGGCAGGTTTTATACAAAGGGAGAATTCACAATTTGAAGGCTTTCAAAGGAACATTTACACATCAGTCAAGTGAGTCACAGAATGGAGGGGAGCATGAGTCTGGGAACATGAACTACATGATAAATTTGTAGATTGTCGCCTTCTGCAGCTTTAGTTGAGAGAACGTGTTAGTTTATTTCATGTGGAGATACAGACAGACCAGCCATCTCTTCATGAATCATCAACTTTCTCCTATGAGCCATGAACCATAGAAGGTGATGGTCTCATTCGGTTTTCCTGAGGAGTAATCACATTTATCCCTACACCGGTCAAATAGATTTCATATCTATTGAAGACCCCTGTGTCAATTCATCTCCATGAAGGTATTCCTCTTTTTCATTGACCCTCTACTTAATCAGGCTTGATGGCTTTCTGCAAGTATAGGTCTCTTTTCAATATGTCCAAAATATGAGAGATGGCATCTTTCCATCCCTGCTTCTAAGGAACACTTGTGCTTTTTTTTCAAGGCAGATTTGTTTTAATTTTTGTCCATGGTACTTCCAATATTCTTTACCAGTACTATAATTAAAATGGTCTGACTCTTCTTTGATGTACCTATGAATTCCAACTTACATGTTTAGTGCATATGTGACAATGGAAATTACCATGTCATGGATGAGGTGAACCTTTTTCCTCAAAGTACGAGTCTTTTCAACACTCTAAAGATTTACCTAGTGCAATGTGGTGACCTTGGATAGCTTGACTGTTGTTTCCATGCACACTAATTATGAATCCAAGCAAGACAAAATCCTTGACAACTTCAGCCTTTTCCCCATCCATCAGGATAATATTTTGATCTTCTTTACATTGAGTCACAATCCATAGTGAATATCTCAATCCTTTATCTATATAAGTGGGTACTTCTCACTTTTAGCAAGCCAGGTTGCACCATCTGTATATTAAGATTATTAAGGCTTCCTTCAAGCCCAATGCCTTTTTTTCTATATAATCCAGCTTCTCTGATGATTTGCTCAGCGTAAAGATTGAATAAACGTGGTGAGACCTACAACTCTGGCACACACCTTCCTGATTTTAAAATATGCACTATTCCCTGTTCTGTTTCCACAGATGCTTCTTGATCCATGTAAAAATCCCCATGATCACAATGAAATGTTCTGGAATCCTCATTCTTCTTAAGCCTATCCATGCAGGCTTATGCTTTTGCATAGTCAGTGAAATACAAGTAAACAATTTCCTGTTATTTTGTGCATACAGACAAGGTCAATTTGTCTTGAGCAATAATATCCATTGTCCTACATGCTCTTTTGAATCCTACCTGAAACTCTGGAAGCTCCGTGCCAATGTTCAACAATGGCTGCAGCAACATTTTTCATGCAAGCAATAGCAATGATAGTATTCTATCATTTGTGCATTCTATTTGGTCACTTTTCTTGGGAATGGGTACAAATGAGTATCTCTTCCAGTCAGTCCCCCAGGTTCCTATCTCCCAAATTACCTGCCATAAATAAATAATTGCTTCCAATGCTTCAGTGGCTTGTTGAAATTTTTCAGTTGGTAATTCATCCATTCCGGGAGCTTTGCTTTTGGCCAATGCTTTCGGTGCAGTTTGAACTTCTTTCCTTCAGCACCATTTATTCTCGCTCACATGCTACTCTGTTAAATGATGGGATGTTAAGTAGCTCTTTCTAATACAATGACTTTATGTATTCTCACACCCTCCTGGCCACTGATTTTGGAACACTTGTTTCCTTGCACTTGGGTTGATCCATACCACCTCCCTTCCTCCACCTCTCCTATGTCCCCCCAGAACCATCAGTCCCATTGCTTTCTCCTTGAGACTGTTCATACATTCTATCTTATCTAGATAGACCTACAGAAATAATAATTGTTTTGCTGTTGTCAAAGATTTGTTTTCTTTTGTCGCTTTGTCTTGCTATGTCTTATTTGTGTGCATATCATTATCTTTGATAATTTCTATTAAATTTTTAAAAAGGTAGCAGTTCTATTTGCCTTAACTGCTTCACAAATAAGAGTAAATTTAATTACTCTTCTGACATCTATTTTGACCTTTTGCTTTAATTCTTGTTTTTAATGAATGCTTATTTCTATGTGAATAATGTTTTATGTCCTCCCAGAGCTCATTAAATATTCTCTCATTTGTGTTCAGTTCAGAAATTCTGTTCTTGAAATGTTCTCACAAGTCAGATATGAAAAGCTACAAGTTGCATATTGTGCCTTGTGTGTTTGTTTTAATTTTCTTCAGCTATCACCTGAACCTTTATATAAGCAATGGATGTTTGAATACACAGTCTGCTCTGAAAAGTCATTTGGAAAGAGAAGTTGCTAGATTTAGAAGTCAAATTTGGTGAGGATAAGTGACGGGGGGGGGAGGGGAAGTTGGAGAGGCCTCATTGAGAGGAAATAGCACAATAACCACAGTGGTGGAATTTAACATCTCAACATTAGTAGGAAGAATGAGGACCAGGAAAGGTTTTGTGTTTAGGGACATCATTCGGGTCACCAGGAGTTATATTGACTGAAGCCATCTCTCTTTCTATTTCTTCCTATATAGCAAAGGAGTTTTAAAAAATAGGTAAAAAGTCATTATTATTTCAAGTTTACACAGAAAAAAGTAAAAATGTGCTACTGGCGTTACAAAATCTCACAAGTTTGATTTTACCTGATAAAGGATAATACACATGCATATCATTTTTATGTATTTTATGTATTTTAAATCTTGTAATGTGTGCATGAAGTTTGTATAAAAAGTGTTTATTTTAGAAAATTTGGAATAAATCAGTGATAAAAATTTATACACTTTGTAGGTGTATTAGTCTTGGTGAACTAAAGGAACAAATTCATAGACATGCATATAGATATAAAGGAATGGTTTATATACAAAAGGAATGGAACACTGAGAAAGCATCCCAACCCAGTTCAGTTCAAAGTTGTACATCCGATATAAACCCATATGTCCGATACCAGTCTATGATGTGTCCTTCTGACTCACGAAGTCACAGGTCAGCAGGTGCAGAATCTGAGTGCTGGCAGGGTCTCCAGTTGGCTCCTTGCCACCAGGGCTCAGGTTCCATCAACAGCATCCAGTGGTGGCAGAAGCAACTCAGCACTGGCAGGGGTCCCCTCTGGCCTCTCCAGCTTCAGAGGTCTGGCTCCATCAGCACAAAGCCGTGTGGCTTTTCCTCTGGCTTCTCAGATGCTTCTTAGACAACGGATGTTGCCCATGATTCATCTCCCAACAACTGGGGAGATAGTTTCTCATCCTCACTAGGGTTGTATTGCGAGATTTCCCAGATGTATCCGGAGAAAGCCATGCCCACACAGAGGCCTCATTGGCTACTCAATGGCTATCTCCAGATTAACAGGCTAGACACCACCTCTACCTCTCAATCATGAAATTAGGATAAGCACATGACCGCCACACTAAGGTTACAATTTTTTTGCTAAAAAGTGCTTATTTTGAAAATTGACAATAAATAAATGATAAAAATTAAAAATTGTACACTTTCAGGCACTGCATTTTCTGTGCAATTACCAAAGTCTGACTATCAAATCAGATAATATTTTTAAAGGCAAAATAATTTAAAATAATATTAACTTTAAAAAAAGAAGCAATATATAATGTGAATTGTTTTATGCTTTTGTTCATTAGATATTAAAACTCATATACCAAAGCCGACCCAATTGGTTTCTGAAGGATGTGAGTGGGCACACTTACACTCAGATTTTTAATAAAGCTATGTGAAGCTAATCAACTTCAAACAAAGAATTTCTCTTTCAAGTGATTCTAAAATTGCAGGGAAAAGTAATCTCTCTAGGGTCTAGCTTATTTTTCGCTGTATTTTGTGAATCAGTATAGATCTGGAATAACAGAATGGCGTTCATACAAAGTGCCGCTAATAATGTTGGAAGTGCTCCTAAGATGCACAGTAAAGTCATGAAAGTAAATGAGGAAATGGAGTTGCTATTTTTATACCATCTCTGATGTCGGCAGCTGTGGTTTGTCACCATGTCAAGGAGTGCAATGACCACTGGGAGAGAAAGAGAAGTGCCTGAAGCTCAGGAGATATTTGAGATGTTAATCACCATGACTACTTCATAATCAGTGATAACATCAAAGCACATATCTAATAAGCTAAGAAAACAGTATACTGGGTGAATAACAACAATAAAAGCCATGCTGCCTATGTGCAAATAATACTCAAACCAAAGAAACCCCCAAAGAAGGAAAAAAGACTGGAATGAAAATTGATGTTTACAGAGGAATTCTTAACTGTGCAACAGCAAAGCTAAGAAGTAGCACAGCTTCTTGTCAAATATTATGCTAGCAAAAGGAAGCAGAGTGAAGCATTTAAAGTACTGAAAGAATATTGGAAACAAATAAATATTAAAATTGTGTTATATAACCAACAAAATTATTCTGAAAAAGTAAAGAAATAAATATTGTATTTGAAAAAACAAAAACAACATTCCTTGGTAGCTGACCTGACCTACAAAAAAATTTCAAAAATTACAGGAGCAAAAGTAAATGAAATAGTTCAGAAATCTTGATGTACATTTATTTAAGTGTTACGTCAGAGAAGGAATAAAAGCAGGCGAAATGTAACATTTTACTTCATGTTTCCTTAATTAATATTAAAATAACTCTCAATCAACTAAGGTAAGAATTCTTTCTACAATTATAGAGTAGATAATAGTAAAGTAATTGAGGGAAATATCTTGAAAATTCTAGCGCAGCAACTAAAGTATTTAAAAATATATTTTAAGTATATGGTATAAGAGGAGGTAAAATTAAATGATAAAACATATTCAGTTTTATAAGCAAAATAAAAAGAGTAATAAAAAGAAAACAATATAAAATGATATATATTGCCTAGAATAAATGAGAATGCTTTAAGTATGGTAAATATAATCTCAAGCTTGCCAATATAAATATCTATGTTTTCTTCAGAAATATAATTTAAATATAAAAATTCCAATAGTTTCAATGCAAATGGATTTAGTATGTTAATGCTAGTCTAATGAAAGCTGGAATAGCTATATTAATTTTATAAAAAGAGCCTCTCAGCACAAAGATTATCACAAAAAGGTTCACTGCAAGATTAATTTCCTAAGAAGACATGTCAATAGAAATATTCTTTGCCTAAAATAGACCATAAAATATAGACAGTAAATTGGATTAAATGCATTGCTTCAGATGTATTAATTTATTAATATTTCAAAAAGGATTACTCAGATTTATCATTTTGTCAAATATAAAGATAATATAAAATGTTTCATTAGTAAGGTTCCAGTTCATACATGAATGGATTTATTTCAGGGAAAGTCTGTGTCAAAGTATTTCTGTGGTTAGTGAATGACTACAGAAAAACACTCTCACTGAAACATTTGTCAGTCTTATGGAGAAGCTTTCCCCCAAAGGGTGATTTGTGCCATGGGAAAAAAATATTTTCAGCTTAGAACATATATCAACTTCCAACACTCTTTTTCTTACTGAACTTAACAAAACTCAAGTGGATATTTCAGTAAACTGTTTTAGTCAAGCAACATACTTATAGGAATGTTGTCCCATGCCTCCTCCCCCCAAAAAAATAAGAAAGAAAGAAAGATTCCAAAAATTTATTTTTGAATATCAATGAGAAATCAAGAATGAAAACCCTGTGGTTGACGTTTCGAAAATGATGGATGAATAGCTTAGAATTCTCATGGATGTACTAGCTGCAGAAGTGGGGAGATCAGATGATTTAGCACTTTCCATACAAACAGAACACCTTGGTTGTTGAAACCCAGAGCATATAGGACAAAAGTCAGTTTGGTCAAAGAGCTGCCCTACCCACCTGTCATTAAAGTAAGATAGAAGCAAATGAAAGCAGGATTATGAAATGAATAATTAACAGGGAAAATCTTGGATTTTCCAATAAGAATTTGAGAGCAAGTGTTATTAAAACTGTGGCTTCCAAATTAACTGAGAGCAGAGAAGTCAACTCTGCAGGTTGTGGAGAATTTTTCTGTAATTCCTAAGAAATGACTATTTAAAGATTTTCTCCATGGACAGTGGGTAATCCCAAGTTCTTACAGGCAAAAAATAAATAACTAATAATAAAAAAAAACCCTTAAGAAAATTTAGAACAACCCGGAAAGTTTTTCTAAAAATACCACCACCACCACCACCACCACCACCACCACCACCACCATTACCTCCATGACTTCCCCCACATGAGAAAGCACTTGAACTTTCATTTTGGGTAACAAGGACTTTCCTCCTTGATTTTTTTTTAATACAAAGCCGGTTTCACAATGATCATAGGAAGCAACTATGTATACATACACTTTCCCATGGATTATTTTTACTAAGCCCCAAGTACCACATGCCACTGCTTATGTAAATAGGAGATGCCTTTTTTAAATTGTGAGTTAATGCATATACCATATACATAGATACATACATCATATCAATCCATAGTGCAATCAAATCAAGCAGTATTGTACTGTTGTTACCACAATCAGATTCTAAACATTCTTTTCCTTCCTGGACTCTGTGATGTCATTGCCCACCACAGTGTTTATTTGAAACCATACCTCTTCTGCACTATAGTCCTGATGTTTCACCTTCAGACTCCTTTCATGTCCCCAATTAAAAGAGCATTTCAAGGACATAGAATTTTGGTCCCTAAGGATGACCCAATGTGCTGTTTTGTTTAGTAAAATAAATGAATACAGGATTCTTTGAAGAGTCAGATGGGAGCATCACCTTCAGAAGAGTATAGGATTATGACAGAGGAATTTGTCAAGAAGTAATAGCTACCCATTTTGATATTTCTATCTATCAAAAGTGACTATGATCATGTAGCATTTTTTTTTACTTTTCCTTGTGCTAAATATGATTTTTACATGGTGAGGAGAACTGCATGACAGTCTACAAATTATTTCAGAAATTTGGCAATTTGTAAACTCAATTTAAAAAATAAAATAGTCACATTACATATAAATTTAAAGTCATTCCTAACCTATTTATTACATAGATAACAGGCTGAATTAAATTGCATAAGTAATTCTAAGATGTATCTTTCCTGTGAAGAATCCAATTTATAGTGGGAAGAACTCATTTGAGGTTTATTATAAATGTATTTCTTGATTTAGCTTGATTTTCCTGAATACCATAATAAAAAAGACAAAGAATAAATTCATGTTCTGCATCACCTTAGTACAATGCCAATCAGTTGGTAAACAGTCCGCTTAATGAATCAGTTTTGGTCCTCAAAAATTTTGCTGCTTCTTGAACATTTGGATTTTTAACTGGTTTCCTTTGTTTACTAGAGGACTATGCCATAGATCCTCATATTTAACATAATTTCAGTCATCATATTTAATATAATTGCCATCTGTTGTGAACTTTTTGTATTCTTAATGTTCATTTGGGATGTAGTAAATACTTTTCTGACTAAAGGATTACCAAAAAGAAAGAACGTTTTGTTTATTTTGCAGATAAATGTCATGGATCTCACTTTTTTATTAGAATTGATACTGTGATGAATAAAAACAACAAAAGACTAAACCAAATTTCCATAAAAGATTTAATTCTACTTCAATTTATCATACAGGCAATAAGCACTTATTACATTAATGTGCATATTGAATTATCAATCACTTAAAAGGTGATTAATAAAAAGTTCTAGAATTAAACAAGGTGGGGGAATTATAAAACAGAATCATTTAGATTATTTGCTTTGAAAACAACCTGTATTTCACTAGAGCTCAGATCATTTAGGTATCACTCAGGATATTTGTGTTGCTGGGAAGTACCATTGACTTTGTTCCTGTACCTAACAGAAATAGACAACGGCCCTGCCCTGTGCCTCCCTCACAATCCTCCCAATGTGGGTGCCTATGGTTTCAAATATGGTGTCAATCCAGCTCCTTGAAGGCCTTCTTCTACACTCTTCCTCTGCTTTACCAACCAGGATGTCCTTTTCAAGGGACTGGTCTCCTGACAACATGTTCAAAGAATATAATGTGAAATCTCACCATCCTTGCTTTTCAGAGACACTGTGGCTGTACTTCTCCAAGAGAGATCACTTTATCCTTTCAGCAGTCCATGATTCCTTCAGTATGCTTCTCCAGTACTACAATTTGAATGCATCTGTTTTTGTAGGACTCCCTTATTCAACGACAGACTGTCATACGCATATCAAGCAATTGAAGATGCCATGACTTGGGTCAGGCAGTCCTTAGTCCTCTGAGTAACATCCTTACATATTTATACTTTAAAGAGGTCTCGTACAAGAGATTGACCCAAGGCAAAGTCTCTTTTGAACTCTTGACCACGGCTTCTGTGAGCAATGTTTATGGATGCAAGCAAGAACACAACCCGAGAAAACTTTGAATTGACTCCGTCTTTCATGTTATTCCTCATTGCAGTAGTGAGGGTGTTTCCCTCTGGTCATTTGAGTCTTAATCCATACTGAAGGCTACCTTCCTTGTTCTTCATCCAGAAATGCTTCAAATACTCAATATCAGACCACAATATTGTATCATCTGAATATTATACATTGTATTAAGCTTCCTGCAGTCCCAATGTCAAATTATTCTTCATACAAGCCAGCTTTTCTGGTTATTTGCTCAGCATACAGAAGGAACAAGTATGGTGAGAGAATGTGACCCGGGCTCTCACCTCCTTTAAAGCAGGCAGTGTGCCCTTGTCCCATGCACACAACTGCCTCTTGCTCCATATACAAGTTCCAAATGTGCATAATGAAGTGTTCTGGAATTATCAATCTTCTCCAGTGTGTTGTGATCCACACAGTTGAATGACATGGCATAGTCAAGAAAACCCAAGTAAATTATCTGCTGCCAGTCTCTTATTTGAACCAAGATCTATCAGACATTAGCAGTGATATCATTAGTGTCAAGTTCTCATCTGAATCTGGCCTGAACTTCTACAAGCTCCTGTCAATATGTGCCTACAACTGTAGCTGTATGATCTTAAGCAAACTTGTGCTTGCATGTGACATCAGCAATATGTTCTACAATTGAACATGCTGCTGAGTCCCCTTTCATGGGAATGAGTACTCACATGGCCCTTTTTCAGGTAACCATCACATTACCATATATTACAAACTGTGTGGTGATTTTCAGGGTTCCCCCCTCAGATATTCTACTGCAAGGAAAAAGTAAATGGAAAGAAGAGGACCTTCTGTTTTTCACATCTAATTTCCATTTCTAGCCATCAAAAGTACTGAGAAATACTTCAGTTGAGGAAGAAAGAAAAGCTCAAGTGCTTTTGTTCTCTTTTCTTAAAGTGTTTCCAGCTCTTCTATTTTCTGAATCATCACTGCTTTTTATGCTGTGTCATCTGTGGTATTACTGTAGTCCTCAATCCAGATTACTTCACATCTCACCGAAAGGATAGGCATTGCTAATAGAGTAATTATTAGAAATATATTTTTCAAAAAGAGTATATTTTTTCTATTCTTTCTCTGTTTCCTCTTTCCTATGAAGAGACTAGAGTGGCATCACTGACTTCCCTTATCTTCTAATTGTGCCTCCCTTCGTGATCTCCAATTCCACCTCAGCTGCCTGTCTGAATCTGCATATGACCTATAGGACCTATGGTGGCATAACGGTCACATGGTTACATGTTGGGGTACTAACCACAAGGTCCCCAGATTGAAACCACTAGTGTCAGGAGGAAGAGGACGTGACCTTGTCCTGTAAAGACTTCCTCTCCAAAGCTTGCCAGCCTTGCTTTATAGGGTAGTTGTGAGTGGCCATGCACTTGACCGTGGTGAGTTTGCCTTATGTGATTTAGATCTGACTTGACATGATAGTTATTTATAATGCTCAAAGCAGTTGTGAACTCTGTTAAAATTGTGCCCCATTTTGGTCCTCCAGTCCCACTCTATAGTATTTTTAAATGAATCACTGATATATTTTAAGTGAGTAGCTGAATTCTAAGCAGGTTTATTTTAACAGCTTTGAAGACACAATATATAAAATAGCAATAGTATTTGTGTGTAGATTTGTATATGGATTTATACAGAAACTTAGTACATGTTCACTTACCAGAATGTTTTTTGCCAGGAAGTTTTAATCTCAATTTTGAAAAGTCAAATTCATCTATGTAATCATCACAGAGATCAAGCATATTCTGGTTTTCATAATACAAATATGAACACAAATTGTAGAATTGACCCTGCCATGCAAATTTTATAAATAAAACTTAAATTTCTAATTCTATTAGAGTTCTACTTAGATCCATACATTTTTTATATAGTTAAGTGCAAATTATACAATCTGGCTAATACACTGACCAAATTAAGAGAACACTTGATGGAAATCAGTTTGCACAATTTTGTTTTCACAAAGAATTATAATAGATTTTATTTTTTTAAAAGAAATTTAAGATATTGGCATAAAGGTTCATGGTTCAAGAAATACTTCCTTGTCGTCAAACAATGGATAATAGTTTTTGAAGGTATAATCTATTCCAATTGCTAAATGGATTACTGAAATGATCAAACATAGATGGGCTACCTAATAAACATTGTTCTAACCTAACAACAGTGAAACTTTGAGCTTCTAATCTTTCCCACTACACAAATTTAAATATAACTTTACCATAAAACACATAGTTATATCTATTTAAAAATATACAATTTAACAAATTAAACTGGTACACACAATCACAAGGAAGTATGTATGCAAATACATATGCAACAACACACTAAAGTGAATTTCTCATAAGTTTCAAGTTAAAGAGATAATAGGAGATATTTTTTAGCATAATAGAAAATTATTTCTCCTTACAGGAGATTACTCATGAAAGTGATAGATATATTATTTTGAAGCCATATAAATCAAACTATGAAATATGATTTTCCATGTGTCAGATACCTTTAAGTTTTTGAGTTACTTACTTTATAGACTTTATCACACTTAGGGATAACATATCAGCCCCTTCTTTTAAGTGGCCTCTTTTTCTTCAATCTCCCACCCTTACAATATATTATTTGCCTCACTTTGAAGTGGGCTTTATAAAAATAATGACTTAAGAAAAGTAGATATGATTTTTTTTTAACTTTGTAGTTAACATCTTCTAAAGCACTGCCACTCACTTGATGGCATTGCATAATTTTTTAGCCTGATGTTAGAAGTCTTGTAGCTATAACTCCAGCCTTATAATTTTTCATCAAACACATTTTGAATCACATAATCCAGTGTGTTTATATTATTATGGTGGCATCCTCAGAAATTTTGTGGAGAAATTAAACATTAAAGCTAAAGATTAAAATAATCTTATTTTCTAGCATATGCTTCATCAATTTTAAGGCACCATTGTATGTGTTGTTACCAGGCATTTAAATCTTGAGCATTTAGCCATAACAATGTAAACTTTTTTCTCCATCACTCTCTGGAGATAATTGTTGTCATTATTTTTCTACCCTTCATAAACAAAAAGATGTCAGAAGGAGTCTAATCTAGACCAGAAAATAAATCCTAGAGATTGTGTTAAAAAATTCTTAAGACATTCCCCTTGTTTCATCAAGCACACAGTATTGCTGTGTGAATGAATCTCCAGTGATTATTTTCTGTTAACATATTGGTTAACTTTTGCAAAACACTCTCCTAATAAGAAGATAGCATCACCCAGTGGCCTCCCATGATGCATCATTGTCATGTCCTTTGTTCTTGACTATGGGTTTTGCTTTCACTGATCCACTTCCACGTCTCGGTTGCCATTGCTTTGTTTTGTGTTCAAGTTAAAAAAGCATGCCTCATTACCTGTCTCAGTTCTTCCAAAACAGGCTTCAGGATTTTGCTTATTTATTTATTCATTCATTCATTCATTCATTCATTCATTCATTCATTTATTATGTGTTTGTTTGTTTTGTTGCATCACTGCCCTGGTGGGAGTTGGAAGCCCAGCCTTGCTCCTGGAGAGTTGCTGCTGGATTTGAACCATCAACCATGTGGGCTGCAGTCCTGCACACAACCACTAAACCACCAGGGCTCAGCTAGACTTCAGGATTTTGATCACAATGCAAAATATTCATCAAAGGCTTGACTCTCATCTGCAGGTGCTCTGATCTCTGGGGGACACTGGCTAACATCCCAAAGTGGCCATACTTCCCTTCACCAAGCATTGCCAAGTCCCCAGCGGAGCCAGAGCACATCTACTCTGGAACATACCCAGATGAGACTTGTGTTAGTCCGGGTAGACTAGAGTAACACATTCCATAGACACGCATATGGATATAAAGAAAAGGTTTATATACAAGAGGAACAGGACATTCAGAAAACATCCCAGCCCAGTCCAGTTCAAAATCATAAGTCTGATATTAACCCATATGCCCAAAATCAGTCTATAAAGTCTCCATCCAACTCACAAAGTCACAGGTCAGTGGGTGCAGAGTCCCCGTGCTAACAGAGGTGCCCACATGGCTCCTTGCTTCCAGGGTGCAGAGTCTGGTCCATCAGGGCAAAGCCGTGTGGTCTCTCTGCCGGCTCTTCCAGCTTCTCGGATGCTGCCATATTGTCTGATTCATCGTCTTTCAGACTAACTCCCAACAACTGGGGATAATAGCTTCTCATCTTCACAAGGGAAATAGCACAGAATTTCCCAGAAGTCTCAGGAGAAAGTCATGCCCACATAAAGGCCTCATTGGCTACTCAATGGCTATCTCCAGATTAACAGGCTAGACTCCACCCCTACATTTCAATCATAAAATTAACACAAGTACATGGCTGCCACAAGAGTATAACCAAATGCATTCCACAGTCAGGCACACAAAATAGCATTGACCTACCAATGAGTTTCAAGTACCTAATGTCATTTGAGTAAATATTTTCAATAACCCTTTTCACTCAAAGTTATTTGCTAACTGTTATTAAAAGAGCCTCCACTATAACACCCTTTTCCCATCCTTTCCTGGACCACCAGCCATCAGTGTGTGCACAACTGCTGTCCTGGCTAGGTTCTCTCCCTAAGACAACTAAATGAAGACTTTCCCATTGACTCTCGACAAGTGATTTATTTTTTTGTTTATATCGTAATTCTTTACATATAGGGAATCTCTCCCTCTCTGGGCTTGAATCTAAACAGAACACAACAACTTGGCACTCATCAAGCAGAGTTTCCTCAACTTCAATTTTTTTTTCACCCTGAATTGTGCAAGATGAAAACTTTAGGTATCTATGGTGTTGGCTATTGTTTCTGGTCACTCATCCTTTTCAATTTAGCTTGCTAAAATCACTTGTTTTCTTGTAAATTAATGAATTTAGACTGTCATTGCTTGTTTCATTTTCCCATCAAGTTGCTTTTTATTAAAAAAAGTTGTGTTTTGGAAAATATAGATGTTTTTGGAGGCATTATCTCTCTAAAACTTTTCATAAAGTATCAATGAATTTTCTACTTTTTCACCAATTCACCTGAAATATGATGTTTGTTCTTGCTTCACTTTTATCATTATCCATGTGGCTTCACTAAGGGATTTTGTTCAATCTGATGTCTTACATTTCTGAGTGTCTCAAATTGGATCTTGTTCAGAAATGTTATAACTAGTCAGTAAGAGTTTATTTGATGAAAAATATTTCAATATCCATGAATGGTTTTTTTTTCATAACATGAAGTTTTCAAGAACGTGTTAGAACTGCTCTTCTTTTGAAGGGACTTCAAGACATTTGAAAAAAAAATCATGTTTCAAATTTCTGCTTTTCAGGGCTGAGCCCCGGTGGCGTAAGTGGTTGAGTGCGGAACTGCAGCCTGCGGACTTGGCAGTTCAAATCCAGCGGTGCCTGGGTAGCGGCCACGACCATCAGAGGCAGTGATGCCCACAAAAACAAAATTTCTGCTTTTCAAAAATATCTGATGTCAACTCATACATATATGCATTTGTACATAAATATGCATACATATTGTTCTATGTGTGTATATATATATATATAAAATATCTAAGGAGAGCATGTCTCCTATAACTCACTGCTATTTCTCTGATAATACTAATCCTAACTAATTAACATTATGATTAGTTTTTATGTCTCCTCTAGTCAGGTATGATGTTTTAAATGCAATTTAACTTGATTATTTATTAAAATTGAAGTGCACATTCAAACTTGTATTTATCATTTGTGTAGTGGTTAAAGTTCCAGGCTATTAACTGAATAGTTGGCAGCTTGAACTTGCCCATGATTGAATAGGAGAAAGATGTAGCAGGATGATTCTGTAAAGATTACAGCCTTGGAGACCCAATGGGCCAATTCTACTCAACCTTATAGATTTGTCAGGGGTCAGAATAGACAGAATAACCATACACTTGCTTCTGAGAGTGCCGTGAGAAGAATGAATAAAAGATACGGGGGAAATTATGAGAGGAGAAAAAACAATGATTGAAGCTAGGAGGAAGCAGCATCCAGTAGAGAATGAAAAAAGAAAAGATGTACACATTGGCCATTTGAGGCCACTGTGCAGTTCCTAAAATAAGAGATAGCCATCTGTGGCAGTCATGTAGCTTATGTTAATTTCATGATTGAAATGTAGGGATGGAGTCTAGCCTGTTAATTTGGAGATAGACATTGAGTAGCCAATGAGGTCTCCGTGTGGGCATGGCTTTCTCCTGAGACTTCTGGGAAATCTCGCAATATTTCCCTCATGGAGATGAGAAGTTATCTCCCCAGTTGTTGGGAGTTAGTCTCAGAGACAAAGAACTATGGAAAAGATAAGATGGCAGCATCTGAGGAGCTGAAGGAGCCAGAGGAGAAGCCATGCGGCCTTCCGCTGATGGAACCAGACATGTGAAGCAGAGAAGCCACATGGAGACTCCTTCTAGGGCTGACTTGCTTCTAACACCAATGGATGCTATTGATAGACCCTGAGCCCTGGAAGCAAGGAGCCATGGGGAGATTCCCTGACAGCACCTGGACTCTTCACCCATTTACCTGTGACTTTGTGAATTGGAAGGAGATGTTATAGAGTGGTATCGGGTACATGGGCTAATATCGGGCTTATGACTTTCAGCTGGACTGGGTTGGGATGTTTTCTTAATGTTCTATTCCTCTTGTATATAAACTATACCCTTATATCCATATGTGTCTATGGAATTTGTTTCTCTAGTCTACCTAGACTAACCCACAATCAATCATGTAAGCTCTTGCCATGGTTCCAGTTGATCTCCATGGCCACATCCATTTTGATCTTGCAGAGTGTAAGAAGTTCCTTCTACTCATCCACCTCTATGGAACATTAAGAAGTTCCTTCTACTCATCCACCTGTATGGAACATTTCCAGACACTTTCTCTATATGCTTCCTACAGGTACAAATGTATATTTGCAAAAAAAAAAAAACATTAACACATAATGACATGACAATATCTATTATGAGAAGGCACAACTACTCTGGGACCATTAAGATGATCAAACACCTAAATTCTTCATGCCTCATATGATCCACAAATATTTCCCAAATTGAATAAAAAATGATGGGTTTGAATATTTGCATTTCTTATGCTTCTATCTGAAGTCAAGTTAGTGTACATATTTTTTTCCAAAAGCTTCTCCATGATTTGAAGTTACAGAAAGATCAGGAGTTACTACATCTTCTTTTTTTTTATTTTGGGGATGAAATCCTGGGTTCATTTCTAAAGTATGTTAGATGAAGGTAGGTAAGGCAAGACAGTTCAGATGTAGAAGGAAGTGCAGAGCATAAGGGACTCAAGTCCTGTTGCTAAGCAATGCCTCTGGTAAAAATAGTGAGCTCTATGAGAACATTTCCACTTGAAGATTATGGATTTTGCACTAAGGTTTTCAACATTGATAAAATTATTGGGCCCTCACAAAAAGAATTATTGGGCCCTCACAAAAAGAATTATTGGGCCCTCACAAAAAGACACAGAGGCGTCAGCATTGTTTAACATTAAGGAGCGTAAATGATGTTAGGTATACATATAATAAAAACAGAGACAGTTTGTATATTTGAAAATAAAATGCAAATGTCTGTCACTAAGGATGTAGAAAGGACACATAAAATGGAAAATATATCCCATCCTGCTAGCACAATTGGAATGAATAGTGATATTCAAACTGATAAAGTTTGTACTCATGTAATGTCTGCAAATTCGTATGTGTTACATTCTGAATACTCTTCATTTATATAAAAAAATATGAACATTGACAGATTGGAGCAAGATAACAATTTTGCTCCAATGTACTCCACAAATTACTAATCTACTAAACATTAAAGACAAGCTAGTACAGACTGAGTTCCCAGAATGTAGGAGAGCAGATGAGGTCAAATTTCACAGAAAGAACTATTACATTTCTCTGGCTTGGGTGAGTCCAGAAGTGGAGAAGAGGGCAGCATGTGTGATCTATCCTTAGCTAGATCTTGAGAGAACTGATCCTTGTATATCAGGAACACTCACTCGTGAAGTCATTTGCAGGAGAGCTGGGAAACAGCCCAATCAAGCCAAACAGTGATGTTGAGTTTTTCTTAGGCGTCTCCCAGACTGCTCTTCCACGACCTCACGAATCACAATGCAGCGCTGCCCACTCTTTGGGCCCTCGGGCCATCAGTGCTACTGGTGAGTCCTTTGTCGCAGTCCATTGTGAGGATCTATCTTGCTGAGGGTCTGCCTCTTCTTTACTGACCCTGTCGTTTAGAAAACAAAAAGAGCATTTTCTCCTGTGGGAGAAAGGTGAAACTTTATTCTCCTGCAAAGAGTTCGTCTCAGAAAACCACAGGGGGAGACTCACCCAGTCATGTAGGGTTACTATGAGTTGCAATTGAGAGAGAGAGAGAGAGAGAGAGAGAGAGAGAGAGAGAGAGAGAGAGAGAGAGAGAGAGAGAGAGAGAGACTATGCTGAAAACATGCCCCAAATAATTGAGACACATCCTTTCCATTCTCACTCCTCAAGGGAATTCTGCTTGTACTTCATGGAGAACAGATTTGCCTGTTCTTCTGGTAGTCTATTGCACTTTCAGTATTATGAGCCAACACGATAGTTCAAATATATAAATTCTTCTCTGGTCTTTTAATTGTTTTCTAACTTTCACAATCCTGTGAGGTTACTCAAAGTACTATGATCTAAGCCAGGCACATTTCAGTTCTCCAAGTGGCATCTTTGTGTTTGAACACTCTAAAGAGTGTAGTATAGCAGTATAGCAGATTGGCCTAATGTCCTACATTCTTTAATTTCCTGAATGATGCTTCTATGTGCATTGATTGTGGTTCCAATTATAATGACATTCTTAATAACGTCCATCTGTTATCTGTTTTACATGATTTCTATTGATCCAGTTGTGATGATTTTTTTTTATGTAGAGTTCTTGTCCATATTGAAAGTTATAGTCTTTGATGTTCATCGGCACATGTTTCAAATCCTCATTGCTTCCAGCAAGACAAGGTTTTGCTAGATGAATATCACAGAATGCTAAAAAGGCATTTACTAAAGCTAAGACAAATAATGTGAATGAACGTAATTGTCTGCAGTTATCCCCTGATCGTAGAGACATATTTAAATACATCATGTTTGGAATAAACCTGCAATGTATAAACTGGAACCTTGTTCTAAAGACTTACTTTCATAGAGCAGGTGAAGTCTAATAGCCCACAAAAATAGTACTTTTTGTGTTATTCAATCGTTTTATATTATTTCTTTGAAATTAATCATATGGTCAATTTACAAAAAGATAAACCAGTATATGCCCTTCTACTTCTATATCTTTTAAAGTATAAATGCTGCTTAATATTAGAAGAGAATATAGATAATAAACTTTTGAGAGTTCAAAAGGTAACAACTAGAAAATAATTCAAGCTGAATTCTTAAGCATTTAACATTTGTAACTCAGTCTTTGATCTTACAGAGGAAATGCTCACTGAACCAGGTGGATAAGAGAAGGATAATTAAACTTCGTTTAAACTCTGTAGAATGTTTTGGGAAGATAAATAGCATTTGTTTCTTTGCAAAGAAAATAATCATAGTTATTGCATAGCCTTCACAATCTAATTTTCATGAGTAATTATCCCCTTTATTTACTCAGATTTCAGCAAGTTACCTACAATATTAAATAATAAAAAGTGCAAAAAATAGTAGCAGTGTGGAAGGCCCTTATTTACAGTCCCAGGTAAAAAGAGGAAATAAAATCAAAATCAGCATATCAAAAATGTATAATTATTTCATTTTTTTAAAAACCATGCATTATTAATCCTTGCATATCAATGTACAAACTAGAGACAATCTTCAATTTTAAAATTTCTAAATAAAGGACAACTATGTCAGCCCAATGTTTGCATAAGAGTAGAAAGTCTGGATAGTGCTAAGTGCAATAGCTTAATCTCAAAAGGTAACTGACTAACCTTTTGCTTTATTTACTTGAGTCTAAAAACAGACCATAAGCAGGAACTTCATGAAAAAATACCGTATGCTTTCTTTTAACATTTATTGAAAATCACATTTATATGTTTATAGGGTTATGGGGTAGATGTTTACATAAGTATAGGATATTTTTGTTTTGTTCACTTATAGAAAGTTATGTTTAAATGAAGGTGGCACATATTGAATTATATGCATTTAATTTCATCAGCTATTATTTTCTTACTTTTTGGTCAAAAATTATATATACCTAAAAAGCTATGTGAAAGTGTCAAATTGGCAAGGGGTGTTCTGTGGTAGTTAAATATTCATTTGTCAATTTGAAAAGATAAAGAGTGAAGTGGGGAGTCTAGTCAGTCAATCAGGAAATAGCCAATGAGAGCTTTGCATGGGTGTGGCCTTCTCCTGAGGAATGCTGAGAACTCCAGTGTTCTTTCTTGAAGGCAGGAGAGACTTCCCCCTCAGCTCACTCCTTGGAGAATATCTACTGACAAGGCTGACCTCCAAGGAGGCATCCCTGAGGAAAAGCCACATGGATCTACCCGGATGCAGCTCTGGGTGCTGGAGGAGGCAGATGCAAACAGACCCTTGCCAGCAGTGAGATGCTTACACGCCCACTGGGTCCACCAGACTTCTTACCCACTGGCCTGTGATCTTCCCGCTTTCAGCATCATTACATATGTTTTATGAGTATGAAGAGAAGTTGATAGATTGGCATGGGGCATAGGGCCTATGGGTTAATACTGGACTTTAGGACTTGATCTGGACTAGGCTGAGATGTTTTCTCCATATTCAATTGTTCTTCTGTATAAGGCTCTTTCTTAAACGCATGAGTGTCCATGAAGTTGTTTCTCTAGTCTACTCAGGCTAACATAAGAGGATTTCTTCGTTATTGTCTGATTTTAGTCTGTGAGTTTGGCTGAAACCTGTTCATTTTGAGTGACCTTGATGGAATTTGAAATACCAGTTACAGATTCCAGCACCACAGCTGCACACAGCTACCACATTACCACAAACTGACAGAAAAGTGGTGGATTAGCATTTGAGGGTTATATAAATTGGCATGTTATAATAATTTCTTAATTTTTTAATAAAGCAAGAAATATCTACCTATACTTTTTTACACTTTCAAAAATACATTTCTACTTCATAAATATTTGTTTTTTATGGTAATGTTCATCCAAATGTAATGAGTGTGCATTCAATCTCTCAGCACAGGATGTATCCTTCTCTAGGTATAAAAAATACATGTGAGTTTTACTTTTAGATTAAGAATAATAAGTGCCTTCTATTGTCTGTTGAAAATAGGCAATTTAAAATAGCTCAGATTATGTAAACAACTCAATATCATAATTAAGAAGTAATTTGTAGTAGTGGTACCATTCAGTCACTTACACAGAAACGAAATGACACCTTTTTTCAGTATTTTAAATACAGCTGTACAAATCATTATGTTTTGGTAAATATTCAAACCACCGGATACATTTGATTAGTTGTCAAAATTATGAGACTTAAAAACAAAGAAGATGAGAGAATTGATAACCTGGCCAATTTTGTGAATTAAAAAAAAAGTAATGAATCATGAAAAGGATTGCATAAATAATATGACTGCATATTAAAAAGTAAAAGTACAACCCTTATACATTCCTATCAAATGAGAATGTGCAAGAAAGGGAACTGGAAAAGACTTTGTTAATGAATTATTAATTACTATAGTATTAATAATTAATTTGAATATTATATGAGATGAGATGTATATATACTTCTTATATGATTACTTTTTCATTCCTCTATGGGAAAATATAAATAAACATGCATGGAAGTGTGTCAAAAATTATTGCTACAAGATTGTAGAAACTTTCTTGAGAGTGTTGAAAATATGAAGACATTATTTCTTAAGATTAGCTCTACCTGGTTCAATACTGCTCTGAAGGTTGAGTGTGATTCCATTTCTTATTTTTTTCCTGATAATTTTATATCCTATGACATATTTCAGGCTAAACAACAGTTATGGCATCATACAAGGACACAATTCATGTTCCATTTCTATGCACTTTAGGTTTCAAAATGAAGAGATAGGATAAGATTATAACTTATAGGTGGATGGAGTAAGGTTTGTTAATGAATTTTTCATAAGTCAGTACTTGCTACCATTGAAACATATGCAAGTAAGTAGTTGTGATCAAAAATAGAAATTCCAATTCAGAAAAGAAAAACAAACTGCTTTGGGTGGCGTCATTGGGAAGCATTGGTTTGTTCACTGCAAGGCTAGGAGCTCAGAACCACCAGCTTCTCAGCAGGAGAAAGACAGGTTTTCAACTTCTGTAAGGAGTGAAAGTTTCAGGGGGCAGTTGTAGCCTGTCTTAGAGAGCTGTTGTAAAACTTCATTTTTTTTTGTTTGTTTCTCACCAATCCAGTTTTCTATTTTCTTAAGACATTTTCATAATAAGCTTATGTGAGTTTTCTGTGTCATATGAGAAAAATAGATCAAATAATCCCTTGGATTTAAAAATCAAAGTAGTTGCCAGAAAACTCTGAGCTGCCTTCCTTGGCTAGACAATCCCCTCGGAAGTAAGTCTTGGTTTGGGGTTGACCTGTTCTTGGAGGGTACACGGACTGGACTAAGATAAGTGTCTTATTTAAAGAACTTGTCTGCAGTAATCCACCGATTACAGAAACCTGCTAAAACATGCTTTTCTATGAGACAAACTGCGGATGTATGAATTGCAACTTCAGTATCATTTTTCACTTCTTTTCATAAATCTATGTAGCTTCAAAAATTTGTGGAAATATTCTATTTTTAAAATTTCCTAGATCAATGATTTTTTAAGTTTCAGTTGTCTTCATTAAATAAATATACACACATATATAATATAATTATTAAATAAAATTAAATTATGAATACTTAACCATTACTTACTGCCTTAAAATTTAGAAGAATTCTTTACTTCTAGAACCTATAGATATTTAGAAGTCAGCATGAAACTGGGAATATTACAAATCTGATTGTCTCCTCTTAATTCTTTAGTAGACTGGAAACCTGAGATCAATAGAGTTCTAGTGTGATCCTGAATCAGAGAAGTTCAATCCCAGGGTGGTAACAACTGAAATAGAATAAAGATGTCTGGATGTAAGAACAGCATTTTTTTCTTTTATAGTATTAAGTTGTAAATCTCATTGTGGGGACCTGTGCAAAATGTACATTAGGCTGCAATCATCTGATATTTAAAATCTGAAAGGAAATACATTTGAGCTGGATATTCAGAATTGTATGAATTTGAAGCCCTTTGTTTGGATCATAAAATATATAGACTATTTTCAGACTCTAGTTACTCTGGTTATATTCTTTTAGTTTTTAAATCATTTTATCGGGGGCTTTCACAGCTCTTATCCCAAACCACCCATCCATCCATTGTGTCAAACACATTTGTACATATGTAGCTATCATCCCTTTCAAAATATTTTCTTTTTGAGTCCTTGATATCAGTTCATTTTCCCCCTCTGCCAACCTCCCTCCCTAATGAGCCCTTGATTCTTTATTAAATACCATTTTAGTTTATGAATTAAGTTAATTAAATCAAATAGACTGTTTCTTACTAGTGCACATAGTTCATCAAATGTTTTAAAAATTATAATCCACATATTTGTACGTTATTTTTTTATCTTTCCTGTAGCTTTGTCTTTGTTTTCCAACATTTATTTTAAATAGCTAATGATAATGATAGATAAATGACATTATCATAGTATTATATTTAGGCATAACTGCCCTCTGGTGGGAGTGGGAGGCCCAGCTTTGCTCCTGGAGTGCTGCTGCTGGATTTGATCCACCAAGCCAATGGGCCACAGTCCCACATTCAACCGCTATGCCACCGGGGCTCAGCCCCATAATATTCCTTATGATAAAATTTCCTATTCTTGGCATATGACATGAAGTTCTTTTAACTTGGGAAATAAGTAAATAAAATGATAGATCAGAGATATTATACCAGGAAAGATCAGAAGAGTGCAGGGAACTGAAAAAGACACATAAATGGAGTCAAAAGAAGTGCATATTATAAAACCATTTATTTCTGTAGTCAACTGGAGCTCTACAGCACTCTAATTTTTTTGTTTTCTTTTGTTTTCTTTTTGGTAATGACATATTCTGCACCTTACTGTTCTTCATTCTGAGAATACAAGTATCATATTGTTATATGAAACTCAGGATTGATGAACCCATAGGGAAATAACGTAAGGGTCTTGCGGGGAAAGGGTACAATGATGGTGGGGTATAAGGGAGATGATGTCAAGGTGTCCATGTAGAAAATTTATGGCTCTAAAATGATTGTGGTAGAAGTTGTACAATTCCATTTGATGTGATTGAAATGCGGAATGATGTACTGCATGCATTAACTTATAATTAATTTAAGAAGCGGCATTATATCTTCTATATATGTTTGTATTTGCACTGTTCAAGGACTGCTCCCAAACTGGGATTTGAGAACCTAGATTGTGCTATTCTTTGTGGGAAGGAAGGGCATAGACTCATAGCCATAAAACAAGTCTGTGGACAGGGGGCACAGGGGGACCTGGGACACAGCAAGTGGTCAATATCCAGCTGAAATAGGAGTGGCATCAACAAGAAGGCCAACGGTCCACCTCACGTGGGATTCCGAACTATCTCCTTCTCAGTATCCTTGCTATTGCTCAATTATTTGTTGGCAGCATCTTCAAGAGAAACACAGCATAGCATATTCTTCCATGTTACAAATATGTAGAGAATATCATAACTTTTTCATAGAAATTCTAAAGTATTACCCTACACTGTGCTATTTCTTACTTTCTGATACTTTACCACAAGAAGCAGAAAACTAAGCATTTAATGAATATATTTTTAATGTAGCAATGAGGTTTTCCTCAGTTTAACAACTCCCAGGTTACCCAAGAACCAGAAGTTCTCATTAAGCAGTGGATAAATATTCTTTTCTTTTCTTTCTTTCTTTTTAAAAATTTAAATTTTACTCCATTATGTAAAGCAGCATCCAACAAAGAAGGAGGGGGGAATTAAAAGACCGAAGAGGACAAGGGTAGTATGAGTACAAGACACTAAATCCCCCCAAGGTTAGGACACTGGTTATTTCTCCCCTGGAAAGGGAGAGCGGGACCAAGCCTTGCAGGCAGCATACCGGCCTAAAGCAGTGAACAAATAGAGAGCTCTCCCCAGAAGAATGCACTATAGAGGACAGCACTGCCAAGACAGCCTAGAGAAAGTGGTGGTTCTACTCATAACACACAGGCATCAACTAAAAGGGAAGGAGAGACAGGGACTGGACAGCATCCTGGCCCTCCAAACTCCAAGGAGACATCCCTGTTTGGAGCAGCCAATGCACAGAGGACCAAAGGGCCAGTCCCACCACAAGTCATGGTTTACCCTCACTCATCTATATTATCATGGGGAACAACACTGGAGATTCAATGCTGGAATTGTGCCTGGTCAGACCACCCCACAGTGGGGCAAAACATGAAGGGAGCAGCAAAGGGAACAAAGCAAAGAAATTCCAGAGAAATTCCCAAAAGAGGCTTCAGCGACACAGCTTGGCACTTCATCTGACTTGACTGGAAAACATTTCTAAGGGTCAACTGACAGGCAGAGAACTAGATATGGACTTTATTATTTTTATTTTAATGTCTGCATATAAATATATATATATATATATATATATATATATATGATAGGCAGAATAAACAACCCTGAAGAGATAATAATGAGACCAATGGCTCTAGGAGGGGGAGGGTTGAGAAGGGGAGGTGGGGGAAAGGAACAAAGGGGGAGCCCAAAAACCTAGGGAAAAGGAAACAACACGTGATCTAAAAGTGATGACCAGGAGGGTGTAGAATGCCTGTTGGAGGTTGATGAAGTGCAATGTAGCCCCGAGGAATTAATGAGAGCTGAATTAAGTTCAAACCTGATAGTGGGTCATGAGTACAGTAGAAAGAAATAGAAGAAAGAGTGAGGAGACAAAAGATATTTATAGAGATTTAAATACAGGCATGCATATGTAAACATATTTGTATATGATGTTATGGATAGAGGTATGTATGTATATGTATATATGTGTGTATATATATATAAAGTATTAAAGTAGCAGATGGACATGGGACCTCTAGTCTAGTACCCTCAAATCAAGGACACTTTGTTCTAATAACCTGGCATTCTGTGATGCTCACTTTCCAGACACGATTGATGAAGACAAAATGGGTGCATAAGTAAATGTGATAAAAGAAGGATGATGGTGACAGGCTACTAAAAGAAAAAGCATCTGAGGTGTTAGAGACTTGAAGATAAAGAAGCAGCCACCCAGCTGGGCAGCAACAATACCCACATGGAAGAAATGCATCAGTCTGTTTGATCAAAAGATATTGACAGGATCAAGTAGCAAGCATAAAAAACAAAATAAACTACCATATTGATGTGAATGAGGGGATCTGGAGTGGAGACCTGAAGTCCATCTGTAGACAATTGAACATCCTCACAAAATGAGTCACTCACAATGAAAGGACAAGGCAGCCAACGTGCAGTATAGCTCCAATAAAACATATGACATTCCTCTACCTCTTTAATGCTTCCTCCCTCCCCACTATTATGGGACAGGTTCTACCTTACAAATCTGGTGAGGCCAGAGTACATACACTGGTACAGAGAAGACCTCTTGACCTTGGGAATCCAAGACCGATAAACCCCTCAAAGACAGTAATGGGAGTGGCAATGCCATGAGTATAGGAGGAAGGAGGCTGGGGAGAAAAGAGGGAGAAATTGCAAAGATAGATGTATAACAATCTCCACCCCAAAAGATATGGGTGAAGGGAGACAGTGGATGGTGAATATGGATTTCAAGCATGTTCAGAGATTTCCAGTCATGGCAAGTGAAGAATCGCCATGAAAAACAACAGACTGTAAATGCAGGTGACTGGAATCAATATTGGAATAGTAAAACTATAGGTGGAAACACTGGCATGACAGACTAATAAGAGGCATAACGAATCCATTCAGAACCCTGAATCAGGTAATTGGACTAGAACCAGCACTGTAAAGGATGATATTCATTCAAAGCAGTTTGACCAGCAATCAATTTTGAACAGCGTACTATTGCTCTTACTCTGTTGTTCAAGGGATTTTGTTTCTATGCAACACATATGCTGTTCATATTCCCTAAGAAGGAAATTAAGTTCAGTGTCAACCCATGAATTTCTTTATTTTCACTCTCTTTCCAGGCATCCACATTATGGAAATCCTGATTCCAGTTGCTTTGACTTCTTCAGTAATGACTGACCTGAGGAGAGCTGGTTGAAAGTCCTGGTTATACTTCATAAAATCTATTTACCCAATTTACATTACATTCCCTAGTTTGTATTATATTTCACTGCAAGTGTTATGCAATCCTTATATAATGACATGTCTTTATTGTCCTATCATACAGAATACTTATACTCTTTTAAAAATACACAATTAGCGCCTAACTTAACAAGTAAAAAACATTTAAATCCCAAAACGTGTCCCTAGATCCACCACTTATCTCTCAGTTTTCCTTACTGAAGAAGTTTCCATGTTGCTAAGATACTGTAAATTACATCACTGCTAGTGCAAACACTATCAGCATTACCAAAGTTAAGCAGGTTCCAGCAGAGATTCCAGACAAGGAACAGATGACAAACGAAGAGGCTGCCCACTTTTGGCCAATTAGCCTCATGGCTAGCAATACTACAAACTTCACAATTGCAGAAGTACTCGATGATGAGCACTCTCAGGTTGGAAGGAATTAAAAGTATGACTGAGGAAGAAATGCCTTCTCAAAGCAGAGCCAACCACCATAATGCTGATGGAGGAAAGATTTTGAGACCTTCATTCGCTGATAGGCACAACCGGAAATGATATGAGACTAAATAGCTGCCAAATCTGTCAATAATCAAAAATTGGAAAGCACTAGATATGAATCTAGGAAAATTGGAAGTTGACAAAAATGAAACGGAACACACAATTGATAATTATTAATGAGCTAAAATAGACTAATAGACTAATTTTAATCACACAATCATGTGGATTACTACATGAGGGATGATATAACTCAAACAAATGGTGTTATTTTCAAAGTCAAAAAGGACATTTTGAGATCGAGTTTGAAGTACAATGCTCTCTTTGATAGTTTTCTAGATGGTGGAACCAAACAGTAGAGAGGTGTAAAACCTGAGCCACCTCTTGGAAATATCTCTGGTGGCTTGCAACCCAATTATGCATAGCTGTTAGTTCCATTGCCCACCAATGAAAATACTCTCAGTGAATGAATGAATGAATGTTCCTCTGAGAACAAATCTACTCTCCAATCTTCCTTCATATCTTTTCTCTTATTCTCATTTTCTTTGAAATTACTTAAGACATACAATTGTGAAATGGGCATGTTTGGGGGCAGAAAGCATGATAGAATCTGGAGAATGAAGAGACATCTGCTACTCCTGGTCCAGATAGATGGATGTTCATCAGTGTCAGGGGTGAATCCCAAGAAGTGAAGGCAATTTATAGGGAATTTCATGAGAAGACACTAGAATTTAAGCCATAGACTCTTTTAGCGATGAGTGGCACCTCAATAGGTATGTTCTGCTACCCTGCATGTAGTAGATACCCAGCCAATCCCCAGAAGTGTAGGAGGATAAATGATGATCAAAGCAGTAACATTATCTGTCAGTCTTAACCACAAAAACACATGAACACAAATGTCACTAGTTTCTGCATCTGAAATATGCCTAGGTATAAGTGTCAATTTGGGTCATGTAGCTGGTCCCAAGAGAACACTGCTCTATGCCTCCTGGCCTTTTAGCAGATTTAACTGAAAATTTTACCCAGCTAGTATGGTATATATAAAATGTGTTTTATTTAGGTAGGCAGGAGGGAAAAGGGCACTTAAGAGGTTGTCAGTTATCTAACTTATCACCCTTATCACCCTTGACAGAAATTGGTGTGCCAGTATTTTTTTTTTTTTTGGTATCACTGCCATCTGGTTCTCGTGGGAGCTACCCAGCCTTGTTCCTGGAGAGCCACTGCTGGATTTGAACTGCCAAGCCTGTGGGCTGCAGTCCCAGACTCAACCACTACACCACCGGGGCTCAGCCCAGTGTGCCTGTCTTTTTAATATGGGTTAGAAACCCTGGTAGTTTAAAGTGTTACACTGTGGGCTGTTAATTTTGAGGTTAGCAGTTCATGACCACCAATTGCTCCATAGGAGAAAAGATAAGGCTTTCCTTCCTCATGAGCATTTGCAAGTAAATCTGTCATACCCTAGAGTGTAGCTGCAAGTCAGAATTGGTGGCAGTAGCCAGAAACCATATTAAAAGAGAGATCAGATTATATTGTTAATTACCCTCCCCTTCCCGAGATTTGGTACAAAGGGAGTCCAGGTGTAGTTTTACATTGTGAGTGTTATCGAAATTGTCCAACCCACAAAATATTGTATTTACTGGATTAGCACTTTTAAAAAAATTACAGAAGGCATGCTCGAGCTCTTTTGATCCTGCCATCTCTCCTCACTGATTCCTGTATCTTCAGGTAATTTAGCAGTTAAACAGGGCGAAAGCTTTTAATTCCTTGATTGGAGAAAGAAGATAACCCCACGGGTTAGAGAAGGTAGTCCTGACAACAGGGATTAGGATTAGCCAGGGAGGATTGGTTAGTATCTGGAAACCCAGGTTTGGAGGCGGAATGCTCATTATGATTAGGTAATAGGACATTTGAAGCCTCTGTCAGGATTTCCTGTGCTCCTTTTCCAATGGGAAACTCAAACATCATATGGGTTGGATACACTTAGGGGATGCAGTCTAAAAGTCTGGGACATGTTTGATCCTCATACCCTAACATAAACAGATTTTCATTCTTCTGCATCACATCCTGACTTCAGTATAAATTAAAGGGGAAATTTGTCCTGCTAATGGTAATCTAAATTATGTTACCATCCTAAATCTAGACTTGTTTGCAAAGGCAAGAATGGTCAGTGGACAGAGGCACCCCCTATACAGGCATTCGTGGCTTTGTGAAATGTTTGCCATCTGCACAAGAACTGTAAAATTGGCACTGCCTTCTTACAGACCTTGGGGGTGGAGGTGGGGGAGAGAAGACCTAGAACAGAAGATTATGAAGGCCAACTCCCTATTGTTTCATATGGGAAACCAGGAGCTAATGACTCCCTCTGCCCCAGAGCCCTCACTGGCCCATCCAGAACCTTTCCATCCCAGGAAAAGCAAGGTGCTAAAGCAGATAGAGCCTACATTGCTACTCAAGGCCATATGCCTTCCATTTTTTTTCCTTTATGAGAATTGTCGGTGCCAGGTGGCATAGTTAAGGTTCAAATCTTATTCACTATGCAGGGCATAATATTAAAATAAGTAGCAAATATTACAGATAACTCCAGCAATTCGTTATAGAATTTAGAAAGATAATGCTAGCCTTTGACTTGTCTTGAAGACTCAGTAATCTTATTTTTTCCAAAATGTAAACTACCTCTGAGAGTGAGGGTATTAAAGTAAAGGCATATGCCAATAAAATTAATATTCAAAATTCACCTGGGACAGAAGAAACACATAATACTGATCCGCAATGAGATTATGATTCAATGAAAGGGAAGTAGTCAACAGACCACACACTTTTTTGCAGTAAAAAAGAGCCTCAACAGAATGGATTCATCATAATAAGCCAGAAACCATCAACCAGCAGCTTCAGGAGAATCTGCCTCACTTTTCAAAATGCCGGAGAGAGTGACTACTTAAGTACACAGCCTTAGGCACTGAGAACCCCACAGAAGCGATAGTGTTAAGAAATAAATTTATAATTCAATATACCTCAAAGATCAGGAAGAAATTACAGATGTTAGGAATAGGCCCATCAAATCCCATGGAAGATGTCTGAAGAGCAACTTCATAAGTGTTCTATAATAGGACAGAGAGGAAGTGGAGAGGGCCCTTCACACGGAGACATGAGAAACACAGGCTCCACTGGTAACTGCTCTACAAGAAGCGAGTTCTGAACTCTATTGAAGAACACAGCCAGAGACACTCCCGATGGGAATCGCCGTTCAGTCAAGATGCCCAGACCCTGACAATGAAAACAGAAATCCCCCAACACCAGGCTTACTATGCCAACATTTCAGTCATTGAAGGAAAGACTGCCTTGGCAGCCAGAGGGTCTCAGGTGGTGACCATCCAATACTGAGGCCCTTCACTCCGATATGCTGCAGCTTTTAGATGCCCTCTAGTTGGTTCCAAGCTGCAGCAGCCCTATGCACAAAATAAGTCACCGTTGCACAGTTCTGTGCCATCTTTCCAATTGTGCCTGTGCCGGAGCCCTTTCTTGCAGCCGTGGTGTCAATCCACCTCACTGAACGCTTTCGTCTGTGTAACTGCTCCTCTCTTTTACCAGGCAAGATGTCCTTCTGCAGCGACTGCTCTCTCCTGACAATGTTTCCGAAGTAGGTAAGATGAAATCTTATGAGAACTCTGGCCTTTTTTCTTCAGAGACACATTGGGCTGTCCTTTTCGAAGATGTTAGCACTGTCGGAGTTTTTCTCCGGCACCACAATTAAAATGCATGGATTCTTCTTTTTATCCCTTGCTATTTATTGTCCACCTTTCACATGCATAAGAAGCAATGGAATGTGTACGATCCATGGCTTGGATCAGGCATTCTGTAGTCCTCATAGTGACATCAGTGTTTTTCAATATTCTAAGCATGCCTGTGTAGCAGATATACTAATATACCGAATATTTTGCTATCATGACTGCTGCTTTCATGAGCTTTGAATGTATACCCAAACAAGAAAAATCCATGGCAGTTTCAACCTTGTCTCACTTAACATGGTGATACTTATTGGTCCAGTTGTCAGGATCTGGGTCTTTTTTACTTTGAATTGCAATCTATACTGAAGACCGCAATCCATGGTCTTCACCAGCAAGTGCTTCAAGTCCTTCTCACCTTGAGCTAGCTAGATGTGTCTTCTGCACAGTTCAGGTTGTCAAGAAGCCTCAGCCCAAGTCTGGTACCACATTCTTCTTCATGTAACCTCTCTTCTGAGATTAACTCAGGATACAGATTGAGCAAATATGATTAGAGTGCTTGTGTTAGACATTGCTCTCCAGAGAAACAAAACCAGGACACTAATAAATTTATATAAACTTATATAGATAGAACTATATCTATGGGTTAGGGTGAAAATTTATAAATTAAAAGGAAAAAATTAAAAAGAAAGAAATCTAGCATAAATAAAAAGTAAATTATTGTATAAAGTAATATGAATGACTGGGTGGAACTCAGTTCCATGAGACAGCTAGGACATTTACAGTCCTTCAAATCTTGAGGGTCTCCGGGTAGTTCTGTGTAGAATAATTCAAGCTATCCAGCCACAGGGAGCAAACAGTAAGGTGGGTCACCAACAGTCAGCCAGATGACAGGGTCTGACAGTCTCCAGCTCCAGAGATGTATTCAATAGCATAGCAAAGTAGGCCTTGAAGGAACCTCAACTTAAAGTGAAACACTCGATGGAATAGGTGTCTCATGAGTAGTGTAGCTTGCAAATGGAGGCACAGAAGAAGCAAGGAAGCCAACTGCACACTGGTTCCAAGATCCAAGAGCAAGAGAGATAAAGGCAAGGTTCACTGAGCCGTTTATGTCTACATCCTTCTATTAATCTCACATGTGTTCACTGTCCATGTTGGCACACAAACCTATCTTCCTTGGTCATGTTGGTACAGCAAACCTATCACAATCCACCCTTGCAAGTTGTCACCTGTCCACAATTCTTTAGCCATATGTAGCTTCCTGATATTAATGAAATCAAGCTTATAGTTAACATCAAACATCTATCATAGATATAAATGAGAACACACTGAGTTCAATTGCATATTTTATATCATACATGAACAAAGAAAAGATATTCAGGAAGCACAGACAAAGAAAATATGCTAACAATAACAAAGCTCACCTTTGCAATTGATCACATGGCCATAACTGATAGGTAGAAGTACCTTCCTTTGTCCATTCTGTATTAACTTTGCGCTAAGCAAACATCTCAGTTGGCTTCAGATTTTTGCCTGGTGTGGTCACCTGGAACTTCATTAGACATCCTCTTAGGGTGGGGTGGCTGTAATTTACCATTTGCTTTAATCACGGGACGGTAGCACTAACAGTCAGCCTATGGCATCTCCTGGATTCCAGGCATATTCTTCTTTACTTCCATTATGTAGCATCAGTCCAATTTCTCTTTGGTAATCAGGATCAATCACACCACTCAGTACAGTCACGCTCTTCCTCACCTGTTGATCCAAAGGCATGAGAAGCCCAAAGTGGCCAGGGGGCATTCTCAGCTGACTGTTCAGTGGAATGTGTGCTGTGTTTCCAGGTGGGAGATTGCCTTCCTTCGGGACCAGGATCTCCAGGTCTGCAGCACATAGAGTTTCTAGGACAGGAAGCAAAAATACTGCAAGTGGGTCACTAGGAGTAATAGTGAGTGGTGCCACTCCAGTTTTCACCCTTGGTTCCTGGACCCATGAATCCTGGCTATTGGAGACATAGCACCTTATATTGTTTTTTGGTTTAAAGCATATACAGCTTCCTGGAGAACACTACCCCAGCCTGGCAAGTTGTTGCCACATAGCTTGCATCGCAGTTGTGTCTTCAGGAGCCCATTCCATCGTTCTATCAAGCCAGCTGCTTCAGGATGATGAGGGACATGATATGACCAGTGGATTCCATGGGTGTGGGCCTATTGCCATGCTGAATTTGCTGTAAAGTGAGTTCCTTGATTTGAAGCAATGCTATGTGGGATGCCATGCTGGTGGATGAGACATTCTGTAAGTCCACGAATGGTGGTTTGGGCAGAAGCATTGTATGCAGGGAAGGCAAATCCATATCCAGAATAGGTGTCTATTTCAGTCAGAACAAAATGCTGCCCCCTCCAGGATGGGAATGTTCCTATAAAATCAATTTGCCACCAGATTGCTAGTTGATCTCCCCAAGGAATGGATCTGTACTTTCGACTTAATGTCGGTTTCTGCTGCTGGCAGAAACTGCTGGCCCTCAGCAGTGGCTGTGACCAAGTCAGCCTTGGTAAGTGGAAGTCCATGTTGCTGAGGCCATGCATAACTTCTATCCCTGCCACCAATTCCACTTTGTCCATGTGCCCATTGGGCAATAACAAGAGTGGCAAAGAGGAGGGTCAGTCTCCACAGTGCGTGTCATCTTATCTACTTGATTGATAAAGTCCTCCTCTTCAGAGGTAACTCTTTGGTGAGCATTCACGTGAGACATGATTACCTTTACTTTTTTGGCCCATTCGGAGAGATCAATCCACATACCTCTTCCCCACACCTCCTTGTCACCAATCATCCAATCATGTTCCTTCCAAGTCCCTGACCATCCAGCCAAGCCATTAGCAACTGCCAATGAATCAGTATAAAGTCTCACATCTGGCCACTTTTCCTTGTAGGCGAAATGAATGGCCAGGTGCACTGCGCAAAGTTCTGCCCATTGGGAGGATTTTCCTTCACCACTATCTTTTAGGGAGATCCCAGAAAGGGGCTGTAGTCTTCTGCTGTCTACTTACAAGTGGCACCTGCATATCATGCAGAGCCATCTGTGAACCAAGTATAACTTTTCTGTTCTTCGTTTAAATTATCATAAGAAACTTCCCAGGAGGCCATAGGTGAAGATTTGGAAAGAGAAAGTAATGTGACGGGAGTGGGGACTGTGGGCATTTGGGCCACTTCTTCATGCATTTTACTCTGGTCCTGCTCTGGCTCGATCACGTATGTGCCACTTCCATTTAACAATGGAGTGCTGCTGCGCACGTCCAACTTTATGACTCTATGGGTCAGACAATACCCAGTTCATGATGGGTACTTCAGGTCTCATGGTGAATTGGTGGCCCAAGGTGAGGCGTTCCGTTTCACCAAGGCCCAGTAACAGGCCAAGAGCTGTTTTTCAAAGGGGAAGTAGTTGTCTGCAGAAGATGGCAGGACTTTACTCCAAAATCCCAATGGTCTAAGCTGCGATTCACCAATAGGGGTCTGCCAAAGACTCCACACTGTATCTTTATCAACAAGTGACACTTCTAGCACCATTGGGTCAGCAGGATCATATGGTCCCAGTGGCAAAGTAGCTTTCATGGCAGACTGAACCTGTTGCAGAGACTTTTCTTGTTTCAGGCCCCACTCAAAATTGGAAGTCTTTCATGTCACCTGATAAATAGGTTGAAGTAGAGCACCCAAGTGAGGGATATGTTGCCTCCAAAATCCAAAAAGGCCTACTAGGCGTTGTGCCTACTGTTTCATTGTTGGGAGAGCCAGATGCAAAAACTTGTACTTCACTTTAGTGGAAATATCTAGACATGTTCCACACCACTGGACCCCTAGAAATTTTACCGAAGTGGAGGGTACTGAAATCTTTATTGCATAATTTCCCAACCCCTTGTATGCAGATGCTATACTAATGAATCTAAATTCTTTGATACTAAATTCTTACTAGATCTAAATTCTTACTAGATCCAATCAGCATAATATCATCAATATAATGGACTAGTGTGACATTTTGTGTAATAGACAGGCAATTGAGATCCCTTCAGACTAAATTTTGGCACAAGGCAGAAGAGTTGATGTGACCCTGGGGGACAGTTGTGAAAGTGTACTGTTGCCCCTGCCAGCTGAAGGCAAACTGCTATTGGTGATCTTTTGAGATTCGTATTGAGAAGAAGGCATTCGCCAGATCAATAGCTGCATACCAAGTACCATGAGAAGTATTAATTTGCTCAAGCAATGATACCACATCTGGAACTGTAGCTGCAATTGGAGTCACCAACTGGTTAAGCTTATGATAATCCACTGTCATTCTTTAGGATCCATCTGTCTTCTTTATAGGCTAAATGGGTGAGTTAAATGGAGATGAGGTAGGAATCACCACCCCTGCATCTTTCAAGTCTTGGGCAGTGGCACTGATCTCTGCAATCCCTCCAGGAATTGGCTTACTATTTTCCTAGGCAATGGCAATTCTAATGGTTTTCATTTGGCCTTTCCCACTATGATAGCCCTTATTCCACATTTCAGGGATCCAATATAGAGGTTCTGCCAGTTACTAAGTATGTCTATTCCAATGATGCATTCTGGAACTGGGGAAATAACCACAGGATGGGTTCAGGGACCTACCAGACCCACAGTGAGGTGCACCTGAGCTAAAACTCCATTAATAACTTGACCTCCATAAGCCCTCACTCTGACTGGTGGGCCTTCAAAACACTTTGGGCCCCTGGAATTAGTGTCAGTTCTGAGCCAGTGTTCCAGTAATTCCTTTAAAGTTTGATTATTTCCTTTCCCCCTATGAACAGTCACTCATGTGAAAGGCCACAGGTCCCTTTGGGGAAGGCTAGAAGAAATACTAACAGCATAAACCTTTGGTGATGTGTCAGGGTCCTTCCTCCAAGGGACCTGGCCTTCCCCTCACTCAAGTGGTTGTGGGTCTGTAAACTGGCTCAGGTCTTGGAATTGGCTGAGTGATCATGAATGCCTATCTTGCTGTTCACCTGATGCAGCATTATTCTGCCTGTTTAGGTCACATATATATTTAGTAGGTTTCCCATGTATTTCACTCCTTAGGACACCGTGACTAAGTAGCCAATGCCATAATTCCACACAAGACACGAAAATCTTTGATTTCTACGAAAATCTTGTTGTCTATTATGACCATGTCCACCCTGTCTCTGTTGATTCAGTGCTTACACTTGCCTTCTGTCACCACGGAGTCCAATCAGCCCCATCGTGGGCAAATGTCGGAGATCACTTAAGGCACTTCCCACAGTTCATCCTGGTGCACACAACATGGCAATTATAGGAGTCTTCAAAGATGCTGGGACCCACCTCGCAAACTTATTCCTTATGGTTGTAGTGAAGAATACGTCCTCAGGACACCCCCTTTTGGGGTCCATGGGACTATCCCACTAGATCCATTCCACCATACCAATTTCCCTCAGTTTTTGGATGCCATCTTCTACCATGGTATTTCAGGCACCTCAAGTTGGTCTAATCTAGGCCATCTGGCAGTCCTTGCCTCAGTGAACCAGTCAAATAAGGAGTTGGTTCCTCTCCTAGCCTCTCTTGCTGAGACATTGAAAGAAGATTCTGTGCTTAGGGGTTCCATATCCAGAAACTCAGACTGATGTAATATTACATTTCTTGCACCAGTATCCCACACCCTCAGTAACCATTCCCAGGGATACTCCCCAGGCTTTTGCTTGTACATATATGAAAACTCGAGCAGTTATTTGTGAGTATAGCGTACTTCTTCTTGAGTAATCAGCTCAGCCTCACCCTTAGGAGCTTTCCTTGCCTGAATTTTAGTCACAGGTCTAGCAGAAATTATCAATGGTGAGGGTGTTTCCTGGGTGTTCTCAGCACTGTCTTGTAAGGCATCTCCCTCTGGCAATGGTAAAGATGCAGGCCCACCTGGTGTTTCACCTTGAGTAGGTTGGTAGATCTGCTCAGGTGTAGGTTGTATTGTTGATAGTACCTACTATCTTCAGCTGGGAGGGGTAGATCTATTGACTAGGCTAGTTCAATTGTTTCTAGTGCTAGCATAATATCCTCCTCTTCTGGATCATCAGCCCATATATTCCCATCCCATGTTTCAGGGTCCCAATTTTTTCCTATCAATTCCCTCACTTTGGCTTCGGACCCTGCTCTAGATCTGCTCTTCAGCTGATATTGTAATTCAGCCACTTGCATAGTGAGACTTTGGACCTGGTTCTCAGCAAGGTCAGCTCCTTTACTACAGGCAAGAAGGCTCTACTTTGTAGCACAGACAGAACCTTTTATGTCTGTGAGTCAGCACTTAAGGTGTGTTTCTGAGGCCCCGAGGTAATCCCTCTCGTTAATCACATAGTCCATTGTAAGGAGGACCAGCAAACCAGCTTTCTTATACTTGGCATCTTGACAAAACTGCTGGAATATATCAAACATATGATCTCCCAGAGCCTTTCCTGTAACCAGCACCCCATCCATTGATGCTCCCACTTTAGGTATTAGCTTTGCTATTTCACACCATGGATTAGTAGGAGTGGCAAAATTACTCATGGCTTTAGGTCGAGAATAGCATCACCACTGCTCTTAAGAACAATCAGATTGGAGAACCAATTGTGGTCATGGTTCCCCATCAGAATACCCATCAGAAACACCCAAGTGAGGAATAAGTTGCCTCTAAAATTTGAAGGGTCCCAATAGGTGTTGTGTCTCCTGTTTCATTGTTGGTAGGGTCAGATGCAGTAGTGTGTTTTAAGTAGGAATATCTCAACATGACCCACACCACTGGACCTCTAGAAATTTTACTGACGTGGAGGGCGCTTGAATCATCATTAGGTTAATCTCCCAACCTCTTGTATGCAGATACTGTACTAATGAATCCTGAGTCTTTGATCTATCCCCCTTGGTGGGCCAAATTAGTGTAATGTCATCATTATAATGGACTAGTGTGAAATTTTGTGAAATAGACAATCAAGGTTTCTTTGGACTAAATTTTAGCACTGGGGTCAGAAGAGTTTGTATAACTATGGGGCAGAGTTGTGAAAGTATATTGTTGTCCTTGTCAGCTGAAGGCAAACTATTTCTGGTGATCCTTTGAGACTAGTATTGAGAAGAAAGCATTGGCCAGATCAGTAGCTGCCTGCCATGTACCAGGAGAAGTATTAATTTGCTTAAGCAATGAAATCACATCTGGAACAGCAGCTGCAATTGGAGTCACCAACTGGTTAAGTTTATGGTAATCCACTATCATTATAGAGGATCCACCTGTCTTCTTTACAGGCCAAATAGGTGAGGTAAATGGGGATGTGGTAGGAATCACCACCCCTGCATCTTTCAGGTCTTTGATGGAGGCACTGCTCTCTCCAATCCCTCCAGGAATGCAGTACTACTCTGGGTTTACTACTTTCCTAGGCAATGCCAGTTCTAATGGTGTCCACTTGACTTTTTCCACCACAATAGCCCTTATTCAAAATTAAGAGATCCAATATAGGGGGTTCTTCAAGCTACTAAGTGTGTGTATTCCAATGATGCATTCTGGAACTGAAGAGATAACCACAGGATGGATTTGGGAGCCCAATCAACCCACGGTGAGGCCTACCTGAGATAATACTCCAATGATACCTTCATCTCTATAAACCCCCAATCTGACTGGCAGACCTTTGAAACACTTTGGGTCTCTTGAAATTATGGTTACTTCACAATCAGTGTACAATAAACCCCCTCAAAGTTTGATCATTTTCTTTCTCTCAATGCACTGTCACTCTTGTGAAAGTCTGCAGGTCCCTCTGGGGAAGGCTAAAAGAAAATTTAACAGTATAAACATCTGGTGAAATAGTAGGGTTCTCCTTCAAAAGGATATGCTCTTCCCCTAATTCAAGGGATTGTGTGTCTGTAAATCGGGTCAGGTCGGGGAATTGTGATGGTGACTGTCTGTCCTGCTGTTCACCTGATCTAGCAGTCTCCTGCCTGTAGAGTTCCCATGTATTTCACTTCTCACCACATCATGACTGTAGAAGTCACCTAACCCAGTGCTAATTTGAGGATTGAGAGTGTAGGGGTTTTAGTCTAGGCTATCACTCTGGAGATAATCAATGAGAGCTCGGTGTGGATGTAGCCTTCTCCGGAGAATTCTGGGAAATGTGTTAAGTTCTTCTTAACACATCAAGAGACACTATCTCTCTTGGTTCACTTCCTTGGAGACCTTCTCCAATTAACACTCAGTGCCCTGATGTAGCCAGATACCTAGACCTAGAAGTCACATGGAGACTCCTGCCAGTGCTGAGAGGCTTACACCACCACTGGATTCAAAGACTTTCTACCCACTGGCTTGTGATCTTTCTGCATTTGGCTTTATTGCATATGCTTTGTGAGTCTGAAGAGGATTTTATAGAGTGGTATCAGACATATGGGTTGATATCAGACTTCTGGCCTTAGACTGGACTGGGAGATTTTCTTAATGTAGAATTGTCCTAGTATATAAAACTCTTTCTTATACACATAAGCGTTTCTATGGATCTGTTTTTCTAGTCTACCCATACTATCACACCACATTTTAGGGGCAAGTGCCATCTTCCCTTCTAAAGAGTATTCTTTGCACTTCTTCCAAGAGAGATATGTTCATTCTTCTGAAAGTTCATAGTATGCTATCTAGTCTTATTTTTCCCTCTACATCCCTCAAATGCCCTGATTTTTCAATATTTATCTGCTGTTTGGCTTTCACATTCATATGACATGATTGAAAATATTATGTGTTGAGTCAGGAACATTTTAGTCTCCAAAATGACATATTTGCTTTCAACACTTTAGAGTGGTATTTTGCAACATATTTTTCCAATACAGTGCGTCTAGATTCTATTATTGTTCCTTCCATGTATGTTGATTGAGGATCCAAGTAAAATAAAATCATTGACAGCTTCAAAACTTTCTGTTTATCATGAAGTTGTTTATTGATTTAGTAATGAGGATTTTTTTCCTTAATGCTTAAGAATAATCCATATGGAATCCTGCAGTCTTTTAAAATTCATTGGTAAATGCATCAGATTCTCTTTACTTTCTGTATGTAAGGTTGTGTGTCTTTTATATATGGGAGGTTGCTTATGAATTTTCTTCCAATGCTGATGTAATGCTTTTATTCATATAGTAAAGTTCCTCTGATTATTTGTTTAGCATACATTTTGAATATGAATAGGTTTAGGAAAAGGATACAATCCTGATGCACACTTTTACTGATATTAAGCCATATAAACCCCCCTCTTCTGCTCAAATAGCTGCCTTTTGGTCAAAGTATAGGTTCCATATAAGTACAGTGAAATGTTTTGAAATGTCCATTCTTCATTAGCCATACTTTATGATTCACACACTTGACTGCTTTTGTATAGTCAATAAGACACAGATAAACTGAAAGTTCTACCAAAAGAGCAAACAAATCTGTTTGGTAGAAGTATAGCCAGAGCATTCTTCAGAAGAAAGAATAGTGGGTTTATGTCTCATATTTTGGACATGTCATCAGTAAAGTAATGTGTCAAGTTGGAATGGCCAGAATTATCAATTATGATCTAGTAACCCTTCTGTTGATGATTTCCATCAAGTATGTGGGTTGCTTTTAAAATAGACATTATAACCTAGCATTAGTCCAATGTCACTGCTCTGACCACAAATGAATTTGCTTTGCCCACCAGAAAACTGACCTATAGACCTTGGGTCCATTTGCTTCTGCAGTCAAAAGTCTATATTTTTCGTGATGATTTTGAGTTCATGAACTTCACAGAAAAACAAGCCCAGAGTCGCTTCAATATATGACCCACTTCCTGAAACTTTCCTGTTACTTACAATCCTGGGAAGGATTTTCCTCATGCTAAATTCCTTCATCATATATCTATGTACATCTACTTGTATATCTTTAAGTATATACATATAAAATATATGGACAGAGGTTCGTATCCAACTGCCTTGGCTCTTCCATATATATTTATATATGTACATATACACACAAATATATATACATACAAACTCACACAAATCTACCAGTCATTCTAAGGGAGAAAAAAATTTTAGTCATGCTAAAGACAGTTACAACCTTGGACACCACAGAAAATAGTTTTACTCTGTTCTGAAGGGTCCCTATGAATTGAGATCGATTCAGTGGCTAAAAAAATGGCTTTAATTTATGAAATAAAGTAATTTAACTCCTTACTATATTCTCAACAGAATTATGTAATCATTTGTACTTTAATTCTGAGTGTAGAGATTGAATAGCAATTTTATTGGCTTTACACTTTGTTCCAAACTAACCATATTATGCTATCTTTTTTAACTCTTTTAGAAACACTGTGATGTGTGTTTTTCCCCACTAATCCTCAGAGAAATATAATAGAATTGAATTTATGCAGTTTGCAAGTGGCAGAGTTCAATCAATTCTATTAAACATTACACTCTATGGCTTTGTGATTTATCTATGTAACTATGCTGTCAATTAGGTTTGGTTAATAATAAAGAAACAAACAAATTACACGGTTCTATGTCATAATAACCCCAGTTAAAGAGACATGAACCTTTTTTATGTATCATCACAATACAACAATAAAAGAAATAAGAATTAAATGCATTGATTTCTTATACTGATGTAAATCTTAGATACTATTTTTAGGATACTTTATTGTGATCATTTGGCAATTTCTAAATTTCCTTTAACATTTTCACAAATGATATTACTCCTTGAATTATTCCAAGTTATATTTTAATTATTACAAATTAGATTTTTCAGTTTATACCTGTGAAGAAATTATTGATAAATCAATTAAGATTCAAACTAACTGCTTGTTACACATTTATTGCTCCTATTTTATTTAAAGTTAATAACTAAACTATCCATCTCTTTATTAATGTAGTGTATAGACATAACATTGAATTTATTTAAAGTCAAGAACAAATATCATCATAATTAATACCCTTGGCAATGCAGTGAGAGAGCCTGTATGGCCCTTCTAACTTGAACTTCTCTTCACTCTGACCAAATGACTTTTTCTTAAAGAGCCTAGGTATGAATGTGGAGGAAAATATCAATACTGTGTATGATACAGCTGTGAATGCTTTTTAAAAGGATTAACTGTGAGTCCCATCCCTCTGGATATCAAAAGCACGATTACTTTTTATGAGATGTCATGACTAGCAAGAGAGAAGAATGAATGGAGTGTATTCTTTGGTTTCTGAGATCCCTAAGGACTGACCTTCCTAGACTGAGGAGACAGCTGTGACCCCAGAGGAGCAGCAACAGCCAAACCAGGACCCAGACCATCGTGCAGACTGGTTGAGTTCTTATTGCACAAAGCAAGTAAAGCTGAGTGCTTTTGGGCAGGAGGCTGGCTTATGGAGTGGGCTAAGTCTGCACACTTAATTGAAAGAGCTAGGTCTTGCTGACACTCGGAGATAGAGCTGAGTGTCCTAGGGTCAAAGCCTATAGAATCATAGCATGCCCTTTGGACATGTATTAGCAGGCATAAAAAGCTTTATAACATTGCTCTTGCTTGAAAAGGGCAAAGGCCAGGTCACAAGTCTGAGAACCAGAGAGAGGCCTGGATTGCCTGTGGGCATGGCAGAAAAAAAAAAAACTATCCTCAAAAAACAACTGGATCCCGAGAATTTCTCAGATGAATTGTGAACTGGATATTTCATAATAAACTCACCATTATGGGTATTGTGAATGAGTCTTGAGTGGCCATAGCAATAAATTACTAAACCCAGCCATAGAAATAGAATGCCATTGGTGTCAGGTTATGGGTAGAAAGAATGCACAGTGGAGGTATGTCTGACCTCTACCTTGTAATCAGCCATGAGGAACAGGAAGAGGTCAGATGTGCCCCCACACCATTTTCTCATTTCTAATTTTGCTAATTAGAAAGGATGATAATTGATATTCTGTATTCCAGTAGAATTATGAAGAAAAGGTATTAAGTGATACTTATATTACTATTTTTAATATGTATAAATTATATGTAATCCGTTCAACATACAAATTTTGTATTTTTACACCAAGATACAAATAATAGCTGTCTTGTCCTTTGTTAACAAAAAAAAATTCAACAATAAAGATCCATCATTTTTATGTATATTGCTCTCAACTCCTTAGTTCAGATAATCAGATATTTTGTAACATTTTTAGAAATTTCACTTTACAAAATGATCCCCCTCAGACCTTTCTTTCCAATTCACTATTTTATCGCTCTCATTAGACTCATTCTATTTCTCTAACGAGTTCTTATAAAGATATATTGACTAAACTCTATAATTTTGCTTTTCATTTTATGTTTTCATGTATTTTTGCAGTCCAACGAAGTCCAGGTGATTTCTGTCTCAACTGGAAAAGAAATGTACTTTGATGTTAAATGAAGACGAAATACACCCACTTAGAAATGTGCTGATACGGTTTAACATGAGTTAAACTTTTCAGATCCTTATTCAGATTTTCAATTTCTTGACCTGGTGTAACATGTTTAACACCTATACTAAAGAGTAGAATGTGTTTCTTTTTCCATGTTTTCACTCTTTGGAGAATGCATGCCAAATAGTTATACAGCATTTCCTCCAAAAATCCCCTGCCAATGTACCTATCATGACTCTGCAATAGAGGTTTAAAATATTATTTCCAAAACCAAACTCTCTGCGACTGAGTGCATGCACACTCACAGTGAAGCAATAGAACAGGGGAGAACTGCCCCTGGGAGCTCTGAGCTATAACTCTTCGTGGGAAATAGAAAGGCCATCTCCTCCTCTCGAAGCTGCTGATGACTGAGGTGGCTGATGTTTTAGTTAGCAGCCATGGGTACTACCACTAGGCCACCGGAGAGCCCTGGGAAAACATAAGCATAATTGTTCACGTCTAAGCCAGGGTTTAAAATACTGAAAAACATGTCATACTTCAAAGTTTGTGAGATTTTGACTTGTTTCTCTAATGTCCTATAAAACTACTTACATCTAATAGAGCAAACGTCATCAAATATATTTAAACATATATTTGTGTCAGAAAACTTAAAATTCTATTTTTGATAAGTTGTTTGTTAAAGTAACCAATAATAGATATTCATTAAATTATATCTGTAGATTTTTAAAAACTACACATTAAAGTTGGCTTACCTATTTATTTTTAAATTTTATTTTATTTTAGTGGGGGCTCATACAGCTCTTATCACAATCCACATATATATAACCATACATATATATACACACATATATATATATATCCATTTCTCAAAAACATCTTTACATGTGTTGTCATCATCTTTTTCAAAATACTTTTTCTACTTGAGCCCCTGGCATTAGGTCCTCATTTTTCCTCTTCTTACCCCACCCTCTTTCTTTTTTTCGCCATACATACCCCTTGATAATTTATAAATTATTCTTTTTTTCATGTTTTACACTGGCTGCTGTTTCATTTCAACCAATTTCTTCTTTCTGCGGCCAACCTGGGGACTGTATGTCAGTCACTGTGATCAGTTTCCCCTTAATTGCCCCACGCCCACCTTACCCTCCTAGGATATCTGCTTCCCTTATTGGTCCCGAGGGCGTTATTTTTTCAGGATCCCCTGCCTTTCCAGCTTTTATCTGTATCAGTATACATGTTTGCTGAAGACAACATTGGCGCATAAGCAAATATGGGGAAGAAAACTGGTGGTGCCCAGTTATCAAAAGATATAATATCTGGTGTCTTAACAGCATGAAGATAAACAAGCAGCCATCTAGCTGAGAAGCAACAAAGCCAACATTGAAGAAACACACTAGTTGACGTGATGATGTGGTGTCAATTAGATCAGGGATCATTCATCAAAGACCTGAAACGAAACAAATAAAAAGCATATTAATGAGAATGAGAATGAGCATATTAATTCTCATTAATATTAATGAGAATGGGTGGGGAGCAGAGTTAAGATACAAAGTCTATCAGTGGTCAATTGGGCACATCCCTGTTAGAATAGCCACAAGAAAGAGAAGAGCCAGTCATGGTGCAGTATAGCACTGATGAAAGACGTAACCTTCCTCCAGTTCTTCAATGCTTCCTCTCCCCTTACTAACCATAATCCCAATACTACCTTACCAATCTGACAAGGTCGCAGAATTGGTTTATTAAGTATTTTTCATATTTCTATTTTCAAAAAAAACCCCAATGGGGCATCTGCATTAAGTTAAAGTTTTAAAAAATCCTTTTTGATTTTTTGGTTTCTTCATATTATAGTAATGAATGAATTAGCAATTTTACTAATAGGAAGTCTAAATTGATTCAGCTAATGATACCAGCTTTGCTACTGGGATAATGTTTTCATTTACATTTATCAACCTTTTAACTATTTTACTTGTACAAACGTGCTCCATGTAATAATTAGAGAATCCATTACAATATCATCTATTATATGCCACAGTGATATTTAAAAAGAAACAGAATCTATGTGATACTGAGAAGTTCTGATTGTCAATATCTGTAAATGGAGCTTATCTTCAATATAATCATACAAAATTGTTTAGCTTTTCATCACATCTGCTTCTATTGTCACTATTGTTATCAACAATACTATTTTTACTTTAATTAAAATTGATTGTATTTATTACATAATACCTTTGGTACTTTTGTCCCCCTCCCATTACATTTTAGTAAAGTGTTGTTGAAATAATTGAAACATAAACTCTGGACTGGGACAAAATATTTATTAAATAGTAATGGACTTGTATTTAGGATATGCAAGGAACTAAACATCAGAAAACAGAGAACAAATATTAAAATTAAATGAATAAATGATGTGAATGGATATACTACAAGAGAAAATATACAGATGACAAATAAGCATATGAGAAACAATGTTCATAATAATTTATTATAAATTGGAAAATTAATTCAGTGATAACATGTGCTTGCATACATGTTGCTCTTTTTCCTAATTTTTCATCTTCACAGATTCATAGATGTACAAAGAACATGATCTTCAATTTATCTGTTCAGCATTCAGATTAGAGAAGGTCTCTGCAACATGTCTGGCACATGCATTTACAGACTTTTAAGCCACGAAGCATCCTCTTATTCTATTCAAAAGTTTTCAAAAGTTTATGCACAGGTTCCATATAGCATAATTGTTTTGGCATTCTACCCTTTGGGCCACAGATTTTTTATGATCCACAAAGTGAATCCCTTTGCATAGCACATACAATACAACTAAACATTATTTTTGTTTTGTCTGCTTCAGCGATATGACATCAGTAATGCTATCCCTTATTCCAAATTTTCTTTGAATCCTACCTGAATTTCTGACTATTCCCCATTGATACATTGCTATAGTGATTTTTAAAAATTACTTTCTGTAGGCAGTTAAGAAGCATAAAATGTCTTGCCTGGAGTGTACCCTCTAGTCCCTGGCTAGTTGTATTTCAGTGAGTCTGAGAAAAAAGAGGGAGGCGTTCTACATTAGCAAAATGATAATTTGGCTCTTTTGTCCAACAGGAAATTAACAGGGCTTCCAGCTCCTTTACCAGTTACCATGAGCTCTGTCTCAATAGTCAGGATGTTATTAGCAGGAACCATCTGAGTGAGGTTCATGCAAGCAAAATTTTGTGGAAGCAGTAAATTGAGTTAGAACTACCAGAAGTATGGGCTGGATGAGAGGAAGACATGGAACAGGGATACAATTGCCGATATGCTATGGATCTTGGCTCAGATGAGATAATACCAGAAATATGTTTACTTGATTATGCAAAGGCATTAAACTCTGGATTATAACAAATTATGGATAACTTTGAGAAGAATGGGAATTCCAGAATACTTCATTGTGCTCATTCAAAATGGGTACATGGATACAGAAGGGAGTGATGTGGACAGAATAAAGGCATACTAAGTGTTTAAAATCAGGAAAAGCGTGAGTCAGAGTTAGATACTGTGCTAGGTAGGTTTGTTGTGTCATGAAGATAGGTAGATCGTTGTGCCAACATTGACAATGAACATTTGTGATATCAATACAAGGAAGGAGATACAAATGACTCAGTGAGTCTTTCCTTTCTCTCTTTCGCTCTTGGATTTTGGGACCAGTGTTCAGCTGGTTGCCTTGCTGGCTCTGTGCCTCCATTTCCAAGCTAAACTACTTGTGACGCACCTAATCTGTGGATGGTGTAACTCTAAGTTGAGGTTCCTTCAAACAAGCCCAGCTTTGACACAGTACTGGAATATACATCTCTTGAGCTGGGAACTGTCAGACCCTGTCATCTGACTGACTGTTGGTGACCTGCCTTGCTGTTTGCTGCCTGTGGCCAGATAGACTGAATTGCTCTAGAGAGGACTACTCAGCGTTCCTGAAAACTGCCAGTGTATTAGTTGTCTCATGGAAGTGAGTTGCACTGAGTCATTCATATGACTTTATAACTGTTGTGCTGGTCAGGTGTTTGTGATGTTAATTTCATGATGGGATGTAGGGGTGCAGTCTAGCCTATTAATCTGAAGAGAGCCAATGAGTAGCCAATGAGGCCTCTGTGCAGGCATGGCTTTCTCCTGAGAATTCTGGGAAGTCTCACAGTATTTCCCAATTGGAGAAGAGAAACTTGACTCTCAGTCTCCCAAACGATGGACGACTGACAGGATGGCAGTGTCAAAAGAACTGGAAGAGCTGGACGAGAAGCCACATGAACTTATCCTGATTGATCCAGACTTCTGAATCTGGAAAAGCCACAGAGAGACCCCTTCCAGCACTGAGATGTTTCTATCACCAATGGGTACTGTTGATGTATCCTGAACCCTGAAAACGGGAGCCATGAGAGAACCCTTGCCAGCATCAGGACACTGCTCCCACTGACCTGTGATTTTTGTGAGTCAGAAGGCGACTTTATGGACATCGGACATATGGGTTAATATCAAACTTATGACTTTGAACTAGACTGGGTTAGAATGCTTTCTCAATGCTTCTCTTGTATAGAAACTTTTCCTTTATGTCCGTATGCATGTTTATGTATTTGTTTCTCTACTCTACCCGGACTAACACAACAATTTACTTCTTATGTTATATATCTATCTACCCATATAAATATTTATAAAATAATTGGTGTCCTGGTTTTGTTTCACTAGGGAACCCTAACACAATTGGTACTGTAAGTTTTTCTAGAGAAATAGAATCATAATTATGGACTTCTTAAATTGACTCTCCAATCTGATTGCTCTTAACAACACTGATGATGCTATTTCTACACCTAAAGCCATGAATAATTATGTTACTCTTACTAATCCATTGTGTGAAGCCTCTATGTAGGCATGACTTTCTCCTGATATGTCTGGAAAATCTTGTGATATTTCCTTGGTGGAGATAAGAAACTATCTTCTCAGTTGTTGGGAGTTAGTCTCAGAGGCGATGAATTATGGATAAGACAAGATGGCAGTGTCCTAATGGAACCAGACCATAGAAGCTGGAGATTAATAGGCTAGACTCCACCCCTACATCTCAATCATGAAATTAACATAACCATATGACCACCACAGTCTCTCTATGTAATTACAATGAATTACAATGTCAGCTGAATTGCAGATCTAGAGCAGTGTCAGATACCAACATAAGGGCATCGATAGGAAAATTTGGGGACTCTGAAACATGGGATGGGAACATATGGGCTAATGATCCAGAAGAGGAGGACATTGACCCCTAGAAACAATTGCGTCAATCAATTCAATAGATTCACCCTTCCCAGTGGAAAGTATTATTCCACTTTCAACAAAACAACCCACACATGAGCAGATTAATCAAACTGTTCAAGTGAAATGCCAGGTAGGGCTGCATCTGTAGCATTGTCCGAGAGCGAAGTCTTACAAGATAGTGCTGAGAACATCCAGGAAAATCCTCCCCCACCCATTATCTCTTCTAGATCTGTAACTAAAATTAAGGCGCAGAAAACTCCTGCAGGTGAGGCTGAGAGGATGACCCAAGAAGAAGAATGCTGTACTCACAAAGAGTTGCTCATGCTTTTGAATGCATAGAAGCAGAAGCCTGGAAAATATCCCTGGGTATAGTTACAAAGGGCAAGAAATGTAATATTAGATCAGTCTGAGATTTTGGATATGGACCCCTAAACAAAGAGTCTTCTTTCAAGGTCTCAGCTAGAGAGGTTAAGAGAGGATCAAAGTCCTTATTTCGTTGGTTCACTGAAGCATGGTCTAGATTAGACCACTTTGATGTGCCTCACTTACCTTGGTACACTGTAGAAGAAGGCATCCAATAGCTTAAGAAAATTGGTATGTTGGGATGGATCTGTCAGGATACTCTCTTAGATCCAAAAGGGGATGTCCTGAAGACATACCCTTTACCACAATGATAAGGAACAAGTTTGTGAAGTGGGTCTCAACATCTCTGAAGACTCCTGTAATTGCTATTTTACGTGCACCAGGATTAGAGTAGGTACTCTCCTAAGTAAAGTGACCATACTTTTTTTTTTAACAATTTAACAACATCCTGCAGCATTTTAAAATTAAAGTATATATATTACAATACTACTTTTGCATTCTATGAAAATTTTTGTTGCTCCATACAGACTAAATTTTTAATCAAGAAACATACCCCCGCCACCTCGCCCCCCTGCCCTGTCAATGGTGTCCCGCTTAAAATCTGGTCACTTTACCTCCTAAGTGAACTCCAAAATTTGCCCTTAATGGGACGAATTGGGCTCTGTGCTTGTGTAAAGTGACCAGATGTCCCGCTTTTTAACACTCAACAAAATCTTGTCACTTTAAAGGACAGGTGTCAGCACTGAATCAACAGAGATAGGGTGTACCTGGCTATAATAGACAGCAAGGTTTCTATAGTAATCAAAGAAACTTCTCTCATGTGGACTTATGGCATTGGCTACTTAGTCACTTTGTTGGAATAGAGAAACAAATCCATGGACACTCATATGTGTATAAGACAGATGTTTATACACAAGAGCAATTATACTTTGAGAAAAAATCCCAACCAAGTCCAGTCCATTCCCACAAGTCTGATGTTAGCCCATATGTCCAATACCAGTCTGTAAAGCCTTCTTCAGACCCATGGAACACATGAATGACACCGAATGCAGGGTGAACACAAGACAGCGGTAGAAAGTCTTTGGATTCAGTGGTGTTGTAAGCATCTCAGCGCTGGCAGGAGTCTCCACGTGGCTTCTCTAGGTCCAGGTTTCTTGTTGTATCAGGGTAGTTCTATGTGGTTTCTCCTCAAGGATGACTCTCAGGGAGCCAAACTTGTCAATGAGTCTCTCAGGGAGGGAGTTTTGTCAGTATAATGTCTCCAAGGAAGTGAACCGAGAGAGATATCGTGTCTCTGCCTCCAAGAAGGAATTGCTACATTTCCCAGAATTCTCAAGAGACCAGGCCCACACAATGCCTCAATGGCAATCTCTAGATTGACAGGCTAGACTTCACCCCTACACTCTTAATCTTCAAATTGACACCAGATTAGCTGACTGCCACATGTGTACCAGTCCCTCAAGAAGAACAACATGCTTGGAATGATAAAAGAATGGAAAAAAAAGAGGAAGATTCTTAAAAAGGTGAATTAATGAAGTGGCTTCAACAGGTGGCTCAACACAGCAACACTTATGAAGATGGGGCAGTTTCCACGCCTGTACATATGGTTGCTATGAGTTGGAACTGATTTCCTTGAACCTGTTAATAACAACATATGGTTTAAGTATAAAAATTCACAAGCAGACTGATGAAAACATTTAGTAATTACTCAAAATAGATCACATTTGTTTTCATCTGAGTTAACAAAATGGAAAATGAATTGTCTTTTCAACCAACTTTTCTTGTTCAGGAGGCTGAAGAATAGAAACAGAGCTTTTCGGAATGCTGTTAATTTTTCTCTTTTGAATATATATCTAGCATTCCAGTTCATACATGTCCAGGTCTATTGTAAGCAAAACTCTGTCTCTGTACATTGGTCTCTGTAATCACTGAATGATCCTACAACAGTTCTCTAAGTAATTAACTTGGTGTTAGCTGCTGTTTTTGGTTGCCCGTAGATCAGTTCTGACCCATTCCGACCCTATTTATAACAGACTAAGACACCATCAGGTTGTGAACCCACTTCAGGACTGTTTTGATCTTTAAGCCAATTGTTACAGCCCCGGGGCAATCCATCTTGTTGAGAGTCTTCTTTTTCACTACTTCTCTACTTTACCAACTATGATGCCCTTCCTCTCCTGAGGATGTGCTAAAAGCATAAAACAAAATTCCACTTTCCTAACGTCTAAGTGTTCTGGCTTTACTTCTGCCAAGACAGGTTTCTTTGTTCTTTAGGCAGTCGAGGGTAGTATGGTCAATAATCTTCACCAGTGTCATGATCCAAATGAGTAGATTCTTCTTCACTCCTCCTTACCCAATGTCAAAATTCCACAAGCAAATTAAAAATGCCATGAGTTAGGTCAGAGTCACCTTATTTCTCAAAGAAACTTACCATATATACTTGAGTAAAAGCTGACCTAAAAATTAGTCGAGACACCTAATGTTACCACAAAAAATGCATTAAAAATGTTACTACAAAACTTGGCTTATACACAAGCATATATGGTTCTTGCTTTTCAGAACTTTCCTTTGCTCCCTTTGTTTTTTTGTTACACACCCTTAGCATTTCTCCCAGTTGTGGTGGGGTCAGGTCAGACACAATTCCCATACTGCGCCTCCAGTGTTGTCTCTCGTAGCAATATGGTTCTTTGAGGGACATTGTGTCACCTGGTGAGGCCCAGCCCTATGGTCTTTTGGGTGCATGGCTTGTCTGAGTAGGAATATTGTCCTCAAGGCTTGGTGGTCCAGAATGTGTTGTACTCTCTCTTTCCCTCTTCTTTGCTCCTATGCACTCTAATCAGATGCATACCACTCCCTGAACTATAGCTGTGCTCTGAAGTGCATTTTTGGGGGATGGGGGAGTAGGGAGTGGGGGAGGATGGCCCATGTAGTTGAGACTGGGGCTAGCACTGTTGACCTCTTTATTGTTTCCTTGTTTCATGCCAATATGTTTTATTCCTGTATTGGTGCACCTTGTTGAAGTCAGGTCCTCTCCCCCTCTGCTATAGCGATAAAAAATGACACACTCCCCTTGGGTGGGCTAGTGCCCTGTTCTCCCCACCCTCATGTCTTTTTTCCACCTTCTATTCTCTTCTTATTTATATGGCTGCCATATGCATCTCTAGATTGGTCCAGATCCTGCCATAGTACCTGGACCTCACCCCAGAAATGTACTGTATAAACTGAGACACTACCTAATTTTACCACACAAACTACATTAAAAATGTGCTGAAAAACTCTGCTCATACTTGAATACATATGGTATGTATATATATATATATGTGTATGGTGTGTATGTATATGTATATATACCACACCAGCTTTTCCCTTTTACAGTTTTAAGCTTACCTCAGTGGACTCATGTTTATTTGTCATTTTGTGCTTGCTTACGAGGCTTAGCATAATTCCCTCCAATTCTTCCCAGGTAGCAATATGCTTCTTGTGTTCATCACTGCTTTTTAGCGCAAATGGTGCTCAATTGTTTGTATGGACCACAGTTTTTTTAACCCTTTTATTCATTGATGGACATTTGGATTATTTCTAAATCCTGCCAATTGCGAACTGTGCTGCGATAGATATTGGAGCTCAGCTCTCTGGCCATGGTTTCTTCTTGCCTCTTCTGGATATAGACCCAGTAGAGGTATTGCTGGGTCTTACAGTAGCTCAAATTCCATCAGTTTTAAGTATAACTAAATCAATTTCCATAATGGCTGTACATACCTACAGGTCCACCAGCAGTGGATGAGAGTTCCTATCTCACCACTGTCCCTCCAAAATGTGTTGCTTTCTGATTTTTTGAGAGAGTTAAGTGGTATCTCATAGTTGTTTTAATTTGTATTTCTCTTATAGCTGATAATCGGGAACATTTTTCATATGTTTATTGGCAATTTGGATTTCTCCCCTTGTGAAACTTTAGTTCAGGACCTTTGCCCACCTCCTCAGTGGGCAATTTGATTTTTTTTTTTGTAAGCTATCAGGATGATGTAGATTTTAGTAATAATGCCTTTGTCTGGTGAGACATTGCTGAAATGTTTTCCCAATCTGTGGACTCTCTTATTACTCTCTTGGTGAACTCTTTCAATGTACACAGGTGTTTTATCTTCAGTATAACCTAGTTGTCAATTTATGCTTCCTCTGTATTTGTGTCCTTCCCTATATCTAATAGTCTATATATTCCCCTTACAGATACTGAAGTTCTCAGGTTTGTTCCAATTCCCTCATTGATGACCCTAATACGTTGTGGTTTTATCCCAAGGTTTGTGAGACACTGGGAGTTTATTATTGTGGATGGAGTGAGGTAAGATTCTTGCTTCATTCTTCTGTGGGTAGATATCTAGTTTTGTCATCACTATTGCCGAGGAGGGCATCCACTTCCCATTTGATATTTCAGGGGTCCTAAACAAAGATCAGTTGTCTGTATGCTGAATATTTTATTTCTGGGTTTTCAGTTCTCTTCGATTAGTCAGTTCTCTTCGATCTGCCATTATATTAATAGCATGCTGTTTTGAACACTGCAGCTGTATAATAGGTGCTAAATCCAGGTTAAAAAAAAAAAAAACCTCCTACTCTTTCTTCTTGAAGAGTTTTCCACTAAATCTGGACTTCTTCCCCCTCCATCTGAGCTTGGTGATCAGTTTTTCCATTTCTTGAAGAAATGTGATAGCATTTGTATTGGAATCTCATTAAACTTATAGAGGGCCTTGGGCAGAACTGACATTTTTACTACATTGAGACTTCTGATCAGAAGCATGGGATAGTCTTCCTTGCGTGGAGTCCTCTTGGTTTCTTATAACAGTATTCTATGGGTTTCTTCATATATATATTTTGTTTTGTTAGGTATATCCTGGATATTGTGGCATTAGAACCCCGTAAAGGGTGGATGCACTTCCCCAACTGCGGGAAGGGTCTTAGACAGTAGGCATGAGTTTCCCTAGGGTAGAAGGCAGATATCCCCAACTCCATGTTACAGCGTAGATGGTGGAACTCGCCAAGCTGAGTGGAGAGCAGGCATGATTGCTCGAGGTTAAGTGGAGTAGCCAGACAGTTGACAGTGGTTTGTGAGATGAAAAAGAAGAGCGGGAAGAAAAACAACCTCCTGAGACTGTGGGGGGGGGGGGGGTGAAGAAAAGGCAATCCAAAGTAAAGATACAGCTGAGCCCCAATCATTTGACAAGGGGGTTTGGAGGGTTTAAACCCTGCCCAGAATGAGTGGCATGCTATGGCTGTGTTGAAGGGAAGCCCCTGACTCAGCCAAATGGGCCTGGTTCTTGTCAAGCCTGGGGAAGGACTAAAGTTAAGTCTTAGCTGACTTCCATGGTGGTAAGCCAAAAGTCCACAGTCCCTGAAAGCCTAGTTGATCTATGCATACTTATCTTTAGGGTGTTCCTCCTATGAACCAGCAGCGTGCAATTTCCTCTCAATGTCTCTCCACTGATTTCTGCAGAGTCTCTCTGGCATGCGTTACTCGGTCACCATCTTGCCGAAAGTCCCATCACCCTACTGTTTTGAAGAAACTATGAAAGGATAAAATGAGCAGGAAAGACGACTAGTGGCCCTGTCTATGTCTCCTATTTTATTATAATTGTAGAAAAGTGATAACTGTTATTTTCTCTATATAGGTATTCAAACTAATATTCCAACTAATTTAAATTATTATTGACCTCTGAATATATACCAATTTTGCATTGCTTTGACAATGCATTATAGCTTTCATGACTGCCTATTTATGCATACTTATTGAATTCTTCTTTGAATTATAAAATTTTAATTATTCCCTCAATATTTAAGAGCTTATAATGTCCACAATGTGTTCTTTTAATATTTATATTATATTCCTTATTATATCTTTAAAAACATATAACTTTGCAGATGGAAAGTAGGACTCCCTATAATATGCCGTGGCCCTTTATTATAGATCTTCATGTTTTGGTGACCCCGCCAACTCTAAAATTACTTTCATTGATACTTCATAACTCTACTTTTGCTACAGACAGCACTTGTGAAAGAATCATTCAACCCCCAAAGGGGTCATGACCCACAGCTTGAGAATTGCTGCCCTACATAATGAATGTTCTTGGTAGATGCCATAATATATACGTTCAGCTTTTAACCCAAAGACTAGTTGCTCAAACTAACTAGTGGCTCCACAAATAAAGGGCTTGTGTATTGCTTTAGTAAAGGTTACTGATAAGAAAATCCTACAGAGAAATTCTACATTGTAATATGTGGGATCACCATGAATCAAGGTCAGGTAATGTCAGCATTGATTTTCCACTTCCATTCTTGCATTTTGACGCTTGGCTACATGTATTTGTATTACATGGAGTCTATCCACAAATTTGAAGGAATCATGACTCTTCCTATCGAGTAAGCATGGGATTTCTTCTTGCCTTTATTAGTAGCATTACTTATGAATAATAATCACTTTATAAATTTAGTGATAACCTGTTTCCAACCTTTCATTGAAATCATTCCCAGACATTTTACATTTAAACAACCAGGTTTTAAAATTGTGTCGCTATTGTGTTTCTTATACTTCCATTATTTATGTATGCAGAAGTATGATTAATATATAGATATGTGTATTTCTGTTACTGTGTTCTTCTACCTTTTAATCAGCTTTCTTCATTTGATTTTCTATGGCATATCTTTTTTGTTACTTTCTATCACTTTTCTTTGTATGCAAAATATGTATCTTATTTAAAAAAAAAAACGTGCTATTTTAGTTCACTTTGCTTTTTATGTCCTGGTCCTTGATTTCTTTTATACTGACATCTTTGTTTATAATTTTTTTACATCAATTTATGATGTCTTGGAGTTAATATCTACTAACTTACTCTAGTTTATTTTTATATTATACCAATCTGTTCCTTCACATTTTATGTTTTGCTTTCTTGTGCATAATCAATTATTTTTTAAATTATAATTTTTCTTCTACTCAACGCTTGGTAGATTTGCCTTTCTTACGAATTCTTCATTATTCTATTTTTAATACATTATACTATTTTTTAGCTTAGGTGAGAAATTTTTATTACTTTAAGGATATAAAATATTTTTATCATTTTCTGAGCAGTGCAAGAACCATATAGCAGATGACAGTTTGTTCTCTTTTCCCACTTGTGGTTTTAATGTTGTCTTTAAAGAGAAAATGTTTTTAAGTTAATAGAGCAGGCTAGAGCATGCTGCCTTTGAAAATACTTGGTCTTTTCTTGGCACCTGGAAACTTTGATTCTGTAATGGTGCCTAACTGGTCATCCTGTTTTCTGTGCCTAGATTCAATACAAATAATGTGATTTATGAAAACCACCTGCTTTCTTTTGGAACATGTGACCACATCTTATCAGTCACCACAAAATGATTTTGTAGGCAAATCCCCAAAGAGCCATGAACCCTTAGTCGCAAATCATCTTCCGTGGACAAAATGCTGCAAAAGTTTTCCTATATTTCCTCCTGCTTTAGGGGAGATTCAAATTCTTTGAGGCTTCCTGAGAATGATAGGCTTGGAACACAGCGCATCCTTTTTTATTCAAGATTTCACCGGTGCCCCCCTGTGCGTCTTACTTACCGATCAAGCTATGTGCTATTTCGATGAAACATATTTGATATATTTGAAATCGTTTTATAATAACGGAACTCAATATCTTTCTGAAATCTAAAATGACCTTGTGGTAGTAGATGATATTCATAAACTCAGGTACATTCCCTGCGCTCAGCTCTTGTGTGGCTCATTTCTTGCCTGTATTTGACTTTTTATTTACTTTATTTTCAACATTATGCTCTTCTAACATATCTCTGATCATATTCAGTTTACAGAGTATTTCTCTTGATTTTATCCGTCATAGTTAAATCTAGTACATAAATATAAATTTGGTATTTAAAACGTCTGTGAATAGTTCTTTATTATCACTTTTAAATGGTTTATATCTTCATGTTTATTTTTCATTAAATTGTCTTTTATTCAGTTCAAAAATAATAATTTTCTTGTTAAGAAATGAAGATACCAAAATAGTCATTTTCAGCATCACATATTTCTTTTAATTATCAGCATTTTGAAGTTTCAAAAGAATTTATGAATCCATCTGTAATAATCAATTTTGAATTAGAATTTTCTTGTTGCATATTAATTAAAGGAGCTTAGAGTTGGGATTGCTGTTCTGAAATAATCAATCAAAACAAGAATAAAATACATTTCTCTTAGCAAACATTATTTTTTATTAATAAGTTTCAAAGTTTCTGTTCTTTATCTTCTTTGAAGTGAAGGCAATTTTATAGATGGCAGTCTAGACAAAAAGTAACTCATTCAAATTATTGTTCACAGCTTATACTGTACATTGTCTTCAATGTTTTAATTTAAAATTGAATGCAGCACAAACTAAAAAATCAAAGCTACATAATCAAGATGTATTTCTTAATTCATACATGCATACATATTATGTTTATGCCTCCTATGAGGACTGCAGAATGAAAGTCATTTTGGAAGCTATACAGATAAAATAGCTGTTAGTAATCAATACTACATCCTTAACATTTCATTCATGAAATATATTTTCAGAGCAGTATACATTTTACTCATAGAAAACATCATAGACATTTCAAAATAAATGTGTGTCATGAAATGCAAACTTCTCACTCAAATTTAGTTAATCCACAGTACTCTGATTACATACTTTATCCCCAAATATTCTCTATACACAGCATTATAAGAACCTGTTTACTTATTTATCAAAATACCTTCCCAAAACCAAAGTAAATGAACAAAAAGAAATAGCATAGTAGTAATTTCAATATAATATAGACAAAATGGACTCCAGCCAGAAGGTCCATTAATCCTCAGCATTAAATAAGACATAAGTAAACAGAAACAGGGATATTCTGAAGCCCAGAGTATTCAAGAAAAAAAGGATAACTGAGCTAAACACTGACAGAGAGAACAGAGTCCACACAATGAGATCAGGGAGCCAGTGATTTCTCCAACAGCCACCCTTGAGCCAACCAGCTGTGCCAATGCTATGGTCCAAGAAAAAATCCCCAGCCTACTCAGAGAAAGGTGCCAACTCCTCCAAATCCCCACAATTGCTGCAGTGACCAGGCCCCAGCCAATGCTCCCGTCGGTGGGCTGCATCCCTCATGCCCATCCCCCAGGCTGCTAGTGAAGTCTGAAATAGGGGTGAACCACAGACACTTAGCATGGAGAGCTAATAAAGAAACTGAAAATACTACTGGATTGATTGAACAGGAGCCAGCCAAGCACACCCTTTATCACCACCCTTATTCAGCATTGCACTGGAAATCTTAGCCAGAGCTAATAAACACACACACACACACACACACAAACACACACAGTGGCATATGTCAATTCTGACTGATAGTGAACCTAGAACTACTCGTGTTGCCATCAAGGTGGAAGGCTATGACTCTCTTGTCATCTTTGAGGTTTTTCATCTCTCCTTTAGAACACGTGTTCCACTTAAAACTGATTTATGTGGGGCATTTTCCCCATAAGCATGTTACAAAGCTGCAATGAATTGGGGAAATATCACTTTAGTTTTGTTAAATATTTGATATTTGCTCTGACCACCAAAAATTGTTTTCCCCCCTATGGCTCAAAATTATTCTTTTTATGGAAGTACTTTACAGAGGTACAATAATTCTATTGCTGACTTACTGAGAGAACTTGTTTGGTGGAGATTATCCAAAAATGGTTACAAAAGCACATTGTCAGAGAAATGGCATAAGTTCAGGCTGGATGTAGAAGAGGACTTGGGACCAAGAATAAAATTACCGAAGTCAGATGGACCAAGACTCAAAGTAGAGAATACCAGAACAATATTCACTTGTGTTTTACTGACTCGATCAAAGCATTTGACGGTGTAGGTCGTAACAATCTAGGCACATCTTTACTCAATGGCAGTTGTGGATGATATTTTGTTCCACAGTACATAGGAACAACATCTGTCAGAACCAGCATGATAGCACCCAGCAAGAACAAAAGCAGGTCAGATATCATATAACAAAATCAGTGCAGATTCTGCAGTCAAAGTCCAAATTTATAGAATTAGGGAGGTTTCCCCTTCCCCTCTGAATTTTTGTATCAGAAAGACAATGCTTGCATGTAAACAAACTTGTTGTTCTGTGTCATCTTTTGAAATCTAATTCAAAGTGACTTTTTTTTCCCAAAGTGACTCTATGTACAAAAAGAGAGAAATACTTTCTCACCCTCCTCAAAAATCCTTGCTATGTTTGAGTTCATGCTCACAGACATTCGACTTCTCTTTATTATGAGTGCTTTAATTTACTAAGCAAAAAATCTACAGGGACTGATCTCTTTTGAGGGTATAGTCAAAGAATGTAAAATAAATTTTCACAATTTTCAATACTAAGAAGCATTCTGGTTGTACACATTTGAAAATAAACTTGGTAAAACTATGATAGCCAAAAGTATCTACATTGAATATTATGATATAGCTGTGCAAGAATAAAGGGATTATACATCAATCCATTTACATTTCATATACAGTTCATCGCTCAATAAAGTCATTACTGAGCACATCATCAATGTTAGATACCTGATTAAAATTTATATTTGCAAGTTAATAGGTTGATAACAGAAGAGAAATGTTAGTGGATATACACTGAAAAATACTTTTGCAGCCATGTCAACTTCAATCACTTCTCTCACTTCATGCTATCACTTATTGATCCAGCTGTAAAGATGTTATTCTTCTTCACATGGAGTTGCAATCTACACTGAAGGCTGAATCTTTGATCTTCATCAACAAGTGCTTCAAATTCACCTCCCTATCAGCAAGCAAGATTGTGTTATCTATGAATTGCAGGTTGTAAGCCTTCTAATCCTGGTGAGTGTTCTTATTATAATCCAGCTTCCCTAATGATTGTCTCACCATATAGATTGCATCTGTATGGTGAAAGGATACAACCTTGACACTCACCTTTGCTACTTTTAAGTAGTGTAAAATGCTCCTTTTCTGTGTATAGAACTAAATCTTGATCCATGTATAGATTTCACATGAGTACAATGAGGTGTTCGTGAATTCTAATTCTTATCAAGGTTTCTCTAACAAGCTAGCCATAATTTGTTGTGATCCACACAGCCAACTGTTTTTGCATAATCAATTTGACACAAGTAAATATATTTCTGATGTTCCCTTTTTGAGTCAAGATACATCAGACATTAACAATGATATTCTTTGTACCCAAATCCTCACAAGTAGGCCAATAGTTAACAATGATCAGTGTTGACAATATTGAAATTGCCAAGAATTTAATCTTTCTTGGATCTGCAATCAGTTTTCATGGGTTCAACACGCAATAGATAAAAAGATGTGTCAAACTTGGTAAATCTGCTACACAAGATCTCTATAGTTTTGGAAAGGACTAAGCTACATGTGACTCAAGCATAGTATTTTCAATTGCTCAGCTACATGTGACCTTTTCGAACTAAAAAAGAATTGATACATTTAAATTATCATTATGGTGAGGAATATTGAAAGGACCAAAGACTACTAAATGAACAATCAAATATCTCTTGGAAAAAGTGTAGCCAGAATGCTCCTAAGGGGTAGGGATGATGAGACTTCATTTCACATACCTCACACATGTTAACAGGGGAGAATAGTCTGGTGAAAGACATCATTCTTGGTAGAACAGAGGAGAAGTGGAAAATGAACAGGCTTGTGCCAAGATGGATTGACTCAGCGGCCGCAACAATGAGCTCACACATAGGAGCCATTGTCAGGAGGCTGTGGAACTAGGACCTCTTTTGTTTTGTTGGATCCAGGTTCCCTATGAACTGGATCAGACTGGATGGCACATAATTACAACAAACATTCTGGACACATTCTACCATGTAAAGAAGGTGTCTACTTACTAAAATGAAGCCCAAATGCAGCAGGTGTTGGTAGGTGCCATCAAGTCAGCTCTCACCCATAACAATCCTTGCACAATAGAACAAAACACTGCACGATCCTGTACCATTCTCACAATTGTTCATCGGCCTGATGCAGTCATTGTGTCACTCTATCTTGTGAAGGGCCCTCCTCTTTTTGTCATCCCTCTACTTCCACAATTGTTGTGTTTTCCAAGGGTCTAGTATCTCCTGACAAGATGTCCAAAATATGCAAGACCAAGTCTTGATATCCCTGCCTCTGAGAGCACGGTGAACTTATCTCTTATAGTATTGATCAGTTTGTCCTTATATCAGAACATGGCACTTTCAATATTCTTTTCCAGCACTACAATTCAACTGCATCAATTTTTCCTATGGTCTTCCTTATTCAACGTCAACCTTTCGCATGCATATGATGCAATGGGGAAATCCATGATTGGGGACAGGTGCACCTTAGCCCTTGCTCTTTAACACCTACAGAGGTCTTGTGCAGCATATTAACCCAATGCAAAGACATCTTTTGATCTCTTGACTGCTGTTTCCATGAAAATGGATCCTTGACAATGTAAAATTTACTCTATCATGATATGCTTTATAGATGCTATTTCCTCACTTTTAGCAAACAGGTTTTGTGCCATCTAACCATGCAAGCCATTAATAAGCCACATTCCAGCCCTGTTGCTGCACTCCGATGTACATAAGGCAGCTTCTCTGCTGGTGAAGATTGGATTTGGATGGGGAAAGGACGCGACCCTGATCCTTTCTACTGGCTGTAGAGCTGCAGTGAGCTGTCAACAAACTGATGGTGCCACACAGCACCACATCCCAGCAGCACAACTAAAATGTGGGGAAATTCAAACTTCTGTGGCTTTATAACTTCTCTTTTATTATTTTATTTTTCTGTCTCTAGGCTTTATAACTTCTGTTCCCTCACATAGAATGTGTGTTCTGAGCTATCTATATGATTTTTTACTTTATCTCTTTCAGGCTACCCTTTTGGCTTCACCTTTCTTGGTTGTAAGCGATGCAATATTCCCTTGCTGTGTTTGCAAAACTGCCTCTAGGTACAACTTCTGAATGAATGTTCTGAAATTCCCATTCTCCTCAAGATTTTTTGGATCCACACAGTCAAATGTCTTTACGCCATCAATGAAACACAGGTATATGGTTTTTCTGCTTAACCCAGGATTCATCTGACATCAGCAAAGATAATCCTTGCTCCATGTCCTCTTCTGAAACTGAATTTCTGTCAGTTCCCTGTCAATGTACTGTTGCAATCACTGTTAGATGAAAATCTTATATATAGCACTAATGCAATAGTAGTAATAGTACACAAAAGGGAGAAACCCCCTAAAACAGAATTTATTTTCAAAACTACTATATATATACATATATATATGCAAAACATCCTTATTACCTTCAAAGTACTCTCCATTACCCTTAATACATTTGCCATTTGTCAAAACTGCAATTCCACTCTTGGAAACATTTTTCAAGTCATATATTTGGATGGCTCACAGCATTTCTCTTATTTTTTAATTCATCTCTTCTGTGTTGTCAAATTGCTCTCATTTCACGTCCCTCTTCATTCTCGGAAACAAAAAGAATCACAGAGGGCAACATCTGGTAATTAAGGTGCATGAGGCAGGAGAGGGGTGCTGTTTATTTTTGTTTTGTTTTGTTTTGCTTTTGCTTTTGCCAAAAGCTGATGCACTGAGATGAGTGCAGGAACAGATACATTCTTCCCAGTAGCAAAACCAGTCTCCCCTCTGCCAAAAATCAGGCCTTTATTGTTGCACACTATTAATACAATATTTTCAAAACCTCTAAGTAGAAAGATTGATTAACACTCTGACCTGGGGAAACAAACTCCAAATTAACTGTGGGTTGACATTTTCGTTCATTTGGGATGCTAACGGACATCTAGAATGAGGCTTGCTATCAATAAACGTTCCACCTTTTTTTGAAATGAGAAAACCACTCATGCATACACTCCATTTTCACCATATCGCTGTCCTTGTAAGTTGTGTTCAACACCCCAACAGTGACCAGACATTCTCACTTTGACCAGAGAGAACCTACCCGGTATGCCTACTCTGAGCAAGTTGCTCCATGCACACCTAATGGGAAAAATGCATCCTAGAAATTCCCACTCTACCCAGCACAATTCTTTCTTTTTTTGATATATATGTATATGTGTGTGTATATATACATATGTAGATATATAGATATAGATATCATCTATTTCTTTCTTTTTATTTGTTTTAGTTTTTTTTTGTTTTTTTTTTGGGGGGGGGCGGTCACTGCCCTCTGGTGGTCGTGGGAGCTACCCAATCTTGCTCCTGGAGAACCGCTGCTGGATTTGAACCAGCAAGCCAGTGGGCCGCAGTCCCACACTCAACCACTTATGCCACCAGGGCTCAGCCCCTTTTTATTTCTTTATAAAGTTTTGATTCACAGTGTATTGTGATCCATTAAATGCATAATAATTCAAGTAATCAAAAGAAATTAATAAAATGACATGACATTCAGTAAATCTGCTGTAAAAACACATTTTTAATGTGCTAAAAACTTAAGATATCACTTTGAGGTCCAAGATGGACTTAGTTATAGTGCTTTCAGTCATTTCACAAACATGTGAAAGGTGTACAGTGAATATGAAAGAGCAAACAAGAATTGACATTTTAGAATAATGGTAATACAACATGAGCTGCCTGATAAACGAACACATTTCTATTGGAAGAGATGCAGCAGGCATGTCCCTTAGAAGGAATGATAGATTTCATTTTACACTTTGCACACAGGAAAGAGAAGGTCCAATTTCTGGGGAAGATATCATTCTTGTCAAGTGGAAACATAAGAAGTTATTAAGCAAGATGAATAGACAGTGGCTTCAACAATGGGTTCAAATATAGCAATGATTGTGAGGACATCACCAGGCTGAACATTGCTTCGTGATGTTTGATATGCACAGGATTGCTAAGAACTGAAACTGTCCCAAGAGCAGCTGACAAGACTTGATCTCACATGTAATCAGGAGAGACCCGATCCTGGAGAAAGACATTGTGATTGGTGAAGTAGAAGGTTAGCCAAAAAAAAAAAAAAGAAGAAGAAGAAGAAAGAGGAAGCCCCTGAAGCACATGAACTGACTGACTGCAGCAGTGACTCAGAAACAGCACTGACGCCGGATTGTGTAGGGTCCCCTTCCATTGAGGTTAAAGTCACTGGGAGTTTCCACCAGTTTGCTGGCCCCTAACACCAAGAAATAGCACCTGCCACCAACAACAAACTGAAAGTGGGGATGTTTTCCTTTCGGGAACTTTATCAGTGTTCAATAAAATAGATTTAACTTGCAATGCTTATTCTTAGATATCCACATGGCACTTTATTTCATCTCTTCCAGGCTAAATCTCGGGTTTCACTCATGCGATTTCTACCATCACCCCCATAGTACTATTCATTCTCTCTGTACTCCTCGTTGCTATCTCAGAAAAACCAAACAAGTCACCATCAATTCCAATCCATGATGAATTTATGTTTCTTATATAAGTGCACTTTACTGGATTAGGAATGAATGCAAGAATGCTAAAGGAGAATCCCAGGCTTTTTTCCCTCCCTGAGATAATTCTGAGCAGGTTTGAATCACTATCGTTTTAATTAATAGTTAACTGGATTCTCCACACAAGGACGAACAATTACTAGGTAGCACCTCATGTATTTACTTAGCTTCGTGTTTTCACTTTCTGACATATGAATTCTGTAAGTACAGGGTTTTGTGTTTTTATTCCCTATTGTTTACTATCATCTTGACTAAGATCTAATATAAATTTGATGTTCAAGAAATGATTGTTAAAGGAATAAATAGATTAGAACAGATAGATTTTATAGGGCAGAAATGAATTCTGTATATTTACAAAAGTACTATATTAATGAAGAAAAAGACAGCATGATTTTCCAAAAGAAATCCTACCCCCCCAAAAAAAACAAGACATCTCACAATTAGATCACCCCAATAATGATTTTGAATTATAACAACGGTTAATACAGCAAGCCTTTTTAGATTCTCGAATCTCTCTTATCTTTAGGGCCAGGAAAGTCAGAGGTCAGATGTTGATATTATTATTGATTGTTAAGTCAGCTCTTAATCATTGAGTTGGCATGTATATATAACAAAATAACCTTTATTGGGTTCTGAATCATCTTTACAAACACTGATGGCCTTTGAACTTGAGAAATCTATCTTCCAGCACCTCAATGTACAATATTCTATTGGGAACATATGTTTTTTATTGATTTATATTAGAATATAGATTGCCAGGCCTTATGTTATGGCCTATCTTACTCTGAAACCTCTGATAAACCCTGTCCACCATGTGACCCTTTTAGTGTTTGAAATACTCATGTCATAGTACCCAGATCATGATAACCTGGAAAAACAATGATATTAGAGAAGACTGGCAGGAAGGTAGAGACAGAAATTAGATGGGAGAATCAAATTTGATATACACTGAGGGTTGTCATTAACAAAGACTGTTCATGACTTAACTCATATTAACTGTGTCTCCAATTCGAACTTTGATTTGAGAATAAAATGGTGATTGTGGCATCTTTATAAACAGGATTATCTAAACATGCAGTAAATGTTTTTATAGAGAAAAATAGCATTTTGTTTATAGAGGTATGAAATTGGTTATTTTGATACATTTTCTTGTACCAGCAATAATAGAAGAAGTTAAGGTAAAAACATTGTCATATTTAAGCTAAAATTTTAACTTCCAATTCATATATTTGAAACCTACAAGTTATTTTAGATAAAGATAATGGAAAATATTTGTAAATGGACAAAATTTTAAGGTATATTTTGAATAGTTTAAATGATTACTAGTAAATAGTATTTTGTGGAAAAAGGGAGTAAACAAAACAGCCAAAGCAAAAATGAGAAAAATGTGTTATTCAATAATAGGAATTGAATAATAAAATGATACACATACAAATATATGTGATTAAGAAATAATATAAAATTGGATTATACAAGAACTTTAATATTAATGATTAGGTTACTTTGCAAAAAAAAAAAAGGAGAATAAAACTATATTTTCTTAATTGATCATTTACCTGGAGCAGTCAATATAAATATATAAAAGTTTAGTTATATTTTAAGTAATTTAAGCAGATTGGAATATATAGTGTATCCACTAATATGTTGTCACCACTATATATAATTATTCATTCACATAATTGCATGATTACTTACCTAAATAAAAATATAGTCATATATAGCTGCAAATATAATCCTTAAGTAAATACATCAACTTTAATATTCCTTGATGTAGGATTCTAGGTAATTATATTTTCATCACTTTTCTTTTTATAATTTCTTACATTTGAATAGGAAGCATTTCAAGTTTTTTAAGTAAGCTTTAAATTTAAAAAAAATATTTATTAAACTTAGTTTCTTCATAAGCTTCCTCAGTTTTGGTTCATGTTCCTTCTACATGCAATCTGTTGTCATAGAGTACGCATATTGCATTCTGATGAAAGTTTTCTTGATTTAAATTCAAGATAATCTCTATATCTCCCTAAACAATTTTGTTTGCTGAGTTTCAGAGAAGCACTCCCACTCATCAAAATAAATGTAAAACACACACATATACAATCTCACACACAGATAATTCAGAATGTGTGTAAAATCTGTTTTCAAAGTTCCAAGGTTCTTTGTCATTATTAATGGTCACTAAGGCCATTTGGAGATGATGAAACATTACTAGGGAACAAGTATAGCTAAAGCAGTGGAGTCAAAATCTCCAGGGGATGATTGCTCGTCAGAACGCTCTTTCCTGTCTGTTTGCGTGACTTGCTGCTTTGCTCGAGATATCTATTTTAATGAAATGTGTTACTTTCACAGTTTGTACATTGTGAGAAGTGCTTCTCACCATGTGAACAGTCTCTGCAGTGAAAATTCAAAAATGAAATATTTTAGAAAATAAGCACTTTCTCAAATATTATTGAAATTCTGTTCTTTGCTATTTCATTTAAAAAATGGTTAGAATAAGACTGACATACCCATACCTTCAGCTGAAAAGGAGCTGCTGTTTTAACTAGTATTTTACTTATATGCATACTATCCTCTTTTATAAAAAATATTACATCTATCTTTGACATCATTTCCTTCATGTTTTCTTATCTGTCAGCCTAATCATAAGTCAAATCAGTCAATATATCTCAATTATGCTTCAGGTTAAAGTGGCAGAAATATTCACATAAGAATGAAAAATTTGAGCAGTGTAGTAGCAATGAAATGTTCTCAAATGCTCCCTCCCACCGTCTATCATTATCCCTATTCTGCCAGACAGATTCGGCTAGACCAGGGGATGCACATTGGAGTCGAAAACGTGAAAATTTAGGACAGATAATCCCTTGGGACTAGTGGGGAGTCGTGACACTGGGAGAGTGGAGGGATGGTGGAGTAGAAAGGGGGAACAAATTTCTCCGATCTACATGTGACTTCCTCTCTGGGGTGTGGACAATAGGGGGTGGTGGTGAGTGAAGTGACATATTAGATAGTGTAAGATATGAAGAGATAATAACAATTTGTAAGTTATTGGAAGTTAACTTCCATTGGGGAGGAGAAAGGGGAAAGGGAAAATGGGGAGTTGGAATTAAAAATATATAGAACTAGAGGAAAAGGGATAAGAGAGGAACTTATGCTGGAGGGGTTCAAGTAGATAACGTAGATGGATGTGGCAACATGTGTACAAGTATGCTTAATATGAATGATGTATTAAATGTTGCAAGAGCCCCCAATAAAATCTATAATAAAAAAAAGAATGAAAAAATCAGTCAGACTGAGAGCAAGAAGAAAGGAGGTAAAACTGGTGATTTAGATTTAAATATCTAGGAGAAACTACTCATTCTTGATATAACATTGTAAGTCTTAGATTCAAGTTGTGAATGTTTTATATCAAAATATTCAAAATGAACTGTGAAGTATCTAGTTGCTTCAGTTCTCTTGGAAATAGTCTTTTATTTTTGAACTCATGTTTCCCCAATGAAATCTGATACTCTTTATATACTCATATACTTTTAAATACTCTTTATATACTATCATAAAATTTATATCTTTTATACTCTTTACATACTCTTTATATTCTTTAATAAATTAATAAAAAGTTAAGCAAAAAATCAAAATTATTCAAAGGGAAATACAAATCTTTTAAATGGAAGTGAAATACATGAGCACACATAAGACATCTACTATATTATGAAAAAAAAAGTTGTACCTCTATACAATAAAATTATACACCTCTAAGTCATATGAAGCAGGCCAAAATCTTACTCGGTCGATTTCTTCAGAAATCTGTATATTTTTAAAGATCCATGGTGGATTAAAAATCATGATTCCCTCTTCCTGCCCCACTGTCACACTCACTGTGTTTCCTTCTCTTAGTAATTCCTCTCTGCTAGAAGCTGTCACTCCAACAGCCCCAGGATCTTGACATCCACCTTGGTGTTGCTATTTACTACTTCATTGTTCCTCTGTCTATGTTTGCTAACGGGTCCCTTCCCTCTCTAGAACTTTCTGTCCTGTTGCTTTCCAGGCCTAACTTATACAGGAAAGCAAACCAACAGTAAAGTAGACAACACGAAAGAGAAAATTTAAGAAAATTGAATAAAAAGACAAAAATATACATATAAAGAAAAAGAAAAATAACTGGCAAAAAATCCAAAGTAGCAAAAAAAAGTTAAAAAAAAATCCAAAGTAGCATAGATAATTCCAGGTCTATCCACTAACCTTTCTGACTATCTCCCTATTGGTCCTGTTGGGTTCAGTGAACTGCCCCTTCTAATCTGAACTCCATTTTTGGAACTCCTCAGGAGTTTTATGGCTTGACTTTGCTCCCGTTGCTGATCTGTTATGTTCCCTGATGGTTCTCCCTATTGTGGAGGTCCAGACTGGACTAACTCCCCACCATGTGTCCCCAGTATTGTCCTCTGTCATGGTGTGCTCCAGCGAGGAGTCATCATATTTCAAGCTGTTGTTGTCCTGCACCTTAGCGCTTCATACAAGGACATCATCCTTAGTTTGGTGTGCTGATATGGCATCTAGAACCTTACTTCTCCCTTTAAAATATTCAAATAACCAAATTAAATATTAAAAATTTAAAAATGTTAAAAAAACTTGCAATATAAAGGTACAAGTTGTCATAAGCCTGGCTTCCTATTCAATTAAAATTATATAACCATACTCTTGGCATGATCATGAAAATTTGTATGGAACATATTTTTGTTATTATTATTATTATTATTATTACTATTATTATTTATTAACTTACAGTTAAATCCTGAGGCAGGAACATCATTTGGCTAACAATAAGTGATCACCTATGAATAAATATTCCCACTCATGTATGTAGATAAAAAAGAAGAAATAAATAAATGTCACATCTTCCTTAAGGCCATAAAAACCTTGTTATTTATTCATTAAATTGCAAATTGTTCTCTGTGATTTTCTAAATAATTTATCTGAGGATCTGGTGAAATCATTCCCGCTTTCTCAATCACTTCTTTTACTGTGTTCTCTGGGCCATCTATTTTGTATTTGTTAAATTCTTTGATGTTCTCAGCTCTTTTTGTAATTTTTGTTTTATACCTGTTCCTTAAATGCAGATTTGTTTGGTTTCTCATTATTCTATAACCCTTACAAATATAAGTGAGACTTTAAAACATTTTTCCAACATGATCCAAGCATGTGGTCATTGAGTAAATTCCAATTCTCAGTGACCCTACAAACCAGGGTAGATTTACAGGCTTTCACAAGTAAATCTTCTGGGGACCAGACAACTTCTACATTTTTCATGGAGAAGTTAGTGAATTTGAACCTCTGACCCCTGGTTATTATCCTAATGTCAACTCACTGATCCATCATGGCTTCCTACACATGACAGCTATCTGACCCTTGGGTGATTTCCTTTGCATTTTTATTGCTATTGTCAAGTCTTTATTTTTTCTATAGTCTTAAAATTATCACCTTGTTAACTATATTGATATATATGTTTTCTCTTGATGTTGCTCACCCAAATGTAACTGATTCATTAATTTCAGATTTTAATAGTAAATCCACATCCCTTATTCTTTCACTACTCTCGGCTAACCAAAGGTCAAAAGTTCAAACCCCTCGCCCCTCCAGGAGAGAGTGTTAAGGCTGTCTGCCCCAGGCAAGAGTTAGAACCTTGCAAAGCCCCCACAAGGTTGCTGTGAGTTGGAATTAACGAGACAGAAGCGGCCTGATTGGGGTTTATACCCCTTGAGCATCTCAGTATATCCCATGGTCTCTTGCCAAATGCAAATCTAATAAACTTCCTTTTAGTTTACCTTTGAAATATTCTAGTCAGACCAAGTACATGGTTATTAGTAGAAATTGACACATCTCTAAAAGCATTATTTTAAATCTCCTACTTTAACCTTCCTGGAAAGTTAACAGGAAATATATATATATATATATATATATATATATATATGTGTGTGTGTGTGTGTGTGTGTGTGTGTGTATACACATTCCTAAGGATTCTAAAGATTCAAGGTTCAATCTTGCTACATGCTATTCAACATGTTACTCAGGTGTGTTAGGTTTTTTTTTGTGGGAAAAACAAATCTGTTGCCATAAAGATTGAAAATCATGGAAACAAAAAATAGCAGTTCTTATCTGTTTTATAGGATCCCTGAATCAAAATTGCCTCAACAGTAGTTTTTAATTTAGTTATCAGCTAAATAAAGTAGGAATATCATTTTTCTTATAGGTTTGAAATGAGAAGTACGTAAATGTGTCTTTAAAAGAGCATTAGAATAAATAGACATCAAATATTAACCATCACTACTTTTAGTGCTATCCTTCCTTTGCAAACGTGCTGTCATCAGATTATTAATTCATGATATTTACTCTTTTATATTTTATTTCATATCAGTATTACAACATAAATATTTCCATTACTCAATAAATAATTTTTGTTTGCTTATTTCCTTTCTGAGAATTATTCTCTTCTAGCAGAACACATCGAGGGACAAAGGAGATAGAACAGAGATATGTTTCACACAGAATCTTTTATGAATGTGGGCCTGCAAGCACACAGACACATTGCACCTCTGAATGGGAGGCCTTCACAGAGTTTATGAGGAAATTACATTATAATTTCATTGTCCCACATTTTATATACATGCATACATACATACACAGAGATATATATACACATGTGTATTTTGTGTGTGTACATGCATGTATACTACATTTTTTTCAATTCCTCTATTTTTAATTATGGTCTAGTTTATATATCATGAAACACACCTTGGATATTTTTCACTCTCTTTTTTTTTTTTATTTAGGCATCACTGCCCTCAGGTGGTGGGAGTAGGAGGCCCAGCCTTTGCTCCGTGGAGCTGGAATCGAACCTCCATCCCAGTGGGCCACAGTCCCGCGCACAACCACTACGGCACCGGGGCTCAGACCTATTTTTCACTTTCTTAAAGAAACATATCCATGATAATTAAAATAAGTTCTATTATAAAGACAGAGGTGTAAATCTAATAGCTCCTAAGATGAAGGAAATATCAATAAAAGTTGTTTTCAGGACAAATATACTTTTAGATTAAGGCATTTATGGTATCAATATGCACTCAAAGACATTACATTTTCCTGTTTAAACACTCTTCTAAATAAGCAAAATATATTTGAAGGTCAAATTTAGCCTGAAGGAAACCTGCTTGCATTCATATCTCCCAGACTACTAAAAAAAAAAGAAAACAGTAATAGAAACCCTGTGCTTGGGCTGAGCCCCAGTGGCAAAAGTGGTTGAGTGCAGGACTGTGGTCTGCAGGATGGCGTTTCAAATCCAGTGAGCACTGGGTAGTCCCATGACCACCAAAGGGCAGTGATGCAAAAAGGAAAAAAAAAAGATATCTTGTGCTCATGCAATTTTCCATGTGATTTTTAACAATTTCAAAATAAAGTATGAGGGATATGACCTCCAATACAGAATAGAAATAAAAAATATCTGTCATATATTTTTACTAGAATAGTCATTTTTAATATCATTATTCATAGATACCAACCATATGACTGCATCTCATTGCAATCATTTCTGTGCAAATTATCCATTTCAGATCCGGGGCATTTCATCCATTGTCAGAGATAACACCTCCCATTCATCAAGTTGATACTACCTACAAGCGATCTTGGCTTCTTCCAGCTTATGGAATAATACACTCACTGTCATCAATCTTATTCTTACTCCTGCATCACACTATAGGACCAGGTAGAGTTGCCCTCATTGGGTTTCAAGACTGCAAATACTTTCTATTTCCAGGGCAGAAAGCTTCCTCTTTCTCTGGTACAATGACGGTGGATTTAAAGTGCCGACCCTGCAGTAGATCCTTAGCTCATAACCCACTGCCCCAACAGGGCTCTATGTTATCTCTAGAAGAGGAACTAACTGATCGGAGGAACAAAGTAGAAGACAATATTTCTAAACTTCATTGCATTTAGCCACTTTTTGAGGCATTCCATTGGGTTGGTTTCCAGAAAGTTTTCTGCAACTAATTGTTAAAATAAACCACTACCATATTCTAAAGTAAATCAGTCAATTTTAATGCACGTATGATATGTTTGAATAAAAACAACTCTTGAGGAGGTGGCTCACATTGAATAATCTCATTCTGACCATGCTTTGTCATTTTCACACTGAGCTATGTGTCTGCTAGAGCATTAGGCTAGTGAGTAAAAGGAGGGAAGAGAAATGCTCCCACCAATTCATTTAACCCAATATTTGAGATTGGTACTGGATAGAGCTGTAATTGAAGGTTATTTTTTGTAAAGAATCTTAGAAGTAAAGGTGTCCTCTCCATTTTGCTGCTCTTGGAAGTGTGGCTGAATGGTGTTACCAGTTGCATGTGATTTTTGAGTTGATAACTACTCCCTTTTATACATGACAACCCTAACACATGGCTCTTAAGACTGACCCACAGTATTCTCTGCTATTGAAAAATTTTCCACTTTTTTTTTAATGCGTTGTGATGATTGCACAGTCCTTCTTTCCCCTTTCACGTCACTGCCCTGGTGGGTGTAGGAAGCCAAGCCTTGCTCCTGGAGAGCTGCTGCTAGATTTGAACTGTCAACATTGTGGACCCCACAGTCCGGCACACAACTACTATGCCACCAGGGTTTAGCTTTTCTCAGGGTATTAAATAACAATCTGTACTCCATAACTTCATCATAAAATATATTGCCATTGTCTTTTATAAAATCAGGTGTGGCGGTCATGTGCTTATATTAATTTTATGATTGAAATGTAGGGGTGGAGTCTAGTCTGTTAATCTGGAGTTAGCCATTGAGTAGCCAATGATGCCTCTATGTGGACATGGCTTTCTCCTGAGACTTCTGGGAAATCTCGCGATATTTCTCTTGTGAAGATGAGAAGCTATCTTCCCCAGTTGTTGGGAATTAGTCTCAGAGACGATGAATCAAGGACAAGACAAGACGGTAGCCTCCGAGAAGCTGGAGGAGCCTGCGGAAAGACCACACAGCTTTGCCCTGATGGAGACAGACCTCTGAGGCTGGGGCAGCCACATGGAGACCTCTGCCAGCATTGAGTTGCTTCCGTTGTTGATGAACTCTGAGCCCTGGAAGTGAGGAGCCATGAGGAGACCCCTGCCAGCACCGGGACTCTGCACCCACTGACCTGTGACTTCGTGAGTCAGAAGGAGACTTGATAGACTGATATGGGGTGTACGGGCTAATATCGGACTTATGACTTTGTACTGGACTGGATTGGGATGCTTTCTTAATGTCCTATTTCTCTTCTATGTAAGCCTTTTCCTTATATCGATATGTGTGTCTATGAAATTTGTTCCTCTAGTGATCTGGACTAACACATCAGGTATTATACTATAATTCTTTTTACCACACCTAAAATTTACTTTCTGAAAAAACTAAGTCAATACATCCTTGAGACTTCAATAGGCCTACTTCTAAAAATCCATCTTTGGCCAATCATAAGAAAGACTCAATGCAGGTCATATAGTAGCTTTTTTTACCCACAAAAGACAAATCTGTTTTAAAATGGTATGGTGAGTGTTTTAGATTGCACATAAAATGCACATGAGAATATGCACACACAAACCACCACCACACAGACCATGGCAAACAACATGCAACAAACACAGAGTAAATAAATGGAGGGATGAATTTTGCAACTCAATATATGAATAACACACTAACTTCATATTTTTCAACAATTTCTGATATGTAACAGAAATTATCTTCTTTAGAATTTGTAAGTAAAATTTCAGATTTAATTTTTAGCTCTTTTTTTCTGACTCTGACCAAAAAATAAGTTTTTATGTATATTACACAAATATTTTTTCTTTCTATAATTTTTAATAACAGTATAGGTTTCTAAAGATAAGCACAGTATATCTCAAACTGAAAGAATTGAAGAAAAAATTAAGTCCTGGTTTGCAATGTTGAAAGGTTCTATAGGCAAAATATTGAATTATTACAGAGTGCATCAGAAGATGATGCAAAGAATATGTGAAGTCACTGTAGAAAAAATAATTAACCGACATGAACCAAATAAAGAGGTATCATATGAAAAAGATCCAGTGGTACTGAAGAAAGAATCCTTAGTTGCACTTGAAGACATTGGCCAAAATCAATACTCCAGCAATTGACAAGTTACCAGTGTAAGCTTTTATAACAAGCTGATAAAGAACTTGAAGCACTCACTCTTCAATGCTAAGAAACTTGGAAGCCTGCTAACTGGCCACCAGGTTGGAAGAGATTTGTATTTGTAACAATTCCAAAGAAACATATCTGGCCAAATCACTGACATTGCTACTTAGATCATTAGTGTCACATGTAAGTAAAATATTGCTGGTCAATCAACAACGGTTGCAGCAGTACATACACAGGAAGCTGCAAAAAAAAAAAATTAGGGAGTATGTGAAAAAGGGGATGGATTTTGACCCAAATCAGACACTACTGGAAAGACATTTACTTGGGTTTTCTTGAGTACATAAAGACATTCAATTGTGAGGATTGTAATTAACTATGGCTAGCCATCAGAAAATAGGAAGTCCATGACATTTCCCTGTACTCATATGGAAGCTTTTAAACTCAAGAGGCAGTTGTGTCAGCAGAACAAGGGGCACTTGCATCGTCTATATATGTCTCTCTATGTATACACAAACACACACATATCAGGGCTGTAGACTTTCACCATCGTTTTTCAGTGCATATGCTAAGAAAAACAACAGGGAAGCTGGAACATAGGAAGAACTTGGCCTCGGAAGAGGAGGAAGCATTTTTAAGCATAAGCAAATGATGCATACTGGATTGGCCTAGAGTAGGACTTGAAAGTACAAGAAAGGTATGTATATGTATAGAGGTAGCCCAAATGCCTGAGGTTTCCACTTGTGTCACAGTGCAGTCTTTCTCAGTCTGCATTCTATGCCCTCGTGGAGTATGGCCAAGGGATTGACTACATTTTCAGGCCCGGAAGGTGTGTGATCTAATGATTGGTGACAAAGAAGTGTAGGAAAGATGCATGTGGATAGGCCTCTGAATGAGTCATAAAAAGTGAAGATATTAGGTTCTTATGAGAATGCTCATGAGAGGATTACCTCAAAGAATATGTTAGTTTCTTCAGACTCTCGAAATGGGCAGTTTAGAAAATGAATACACAAAATGGGGCCAGGGTGAAAGTGTCTGGTTTACCAGCTTTCATGAATGGAGAAAGATCTACATTGACTTATTGTATGAAAGCATCAATTTTGGATAAAGAATAGCTTTTGTTTTGTTCACTTAATAGAATGTAAGATTTATATGAGACTTGTGAATTTTCAATTGTATATGCTTTAGTTTTACATTGATTTCATCATTGCCTCCATTTAAAGATTATGTTGTTAAAAAGTTGGGCAGAGTATAAAATTGAAAGGTGGAGTCTGTGGCAGTTAATTTATATGTTTCTATTTTCACTTGTGTAGTATTGGAGCTACTAGAGGTTCAGGACAGACTTAAAAAAATGTGAAACAAGGGATGTTATTACCATTGCCAGTCGGATAGACCATGGCTGACATAGAGAATGACAGAAAGATTTTTACTTATATTTTATTGACTATGCTAAAGCATTTGTGTGTATGGGTCATAAAAATCAAATAAACAAGTTTTAAGAAAGGGAATTGCAGAACATGTTATTATTCTTATTCAGAAGTTTTATGTGGTAGTTGCCTAATCTTTCATCAGCTTGAGACTTTAAGAGTGATGGGGGAGGCTGAGCTCCGGTAGCATAGTGGTTGAGTGTGGGACTGTGGTCCACTGGTTTGGTGGTTCAAATCCAGTAGCAGTTCTCCAGGAGCAAGGCTGGACCTGCCACTGCCATAAGAGGGCAATGATGGGGTAGAGGAGAGCCTACCCAAAGCCATTAGGTCACAGCTTGATGAACTCATTTGGAGGCACTAAAGAGATAAGTAGCTCACCAGAGGCATGACACACACACTCATTCCCTGAGAGACATGACTGATGACAAGCCTGACACAGTCACATTGATGCAGGTAGAACCCTGGGAGCTGGAGGAGCCATACAGAACCCCCTGCCAGCATCTGTTTTTGTTTCTCTAGACAAGTCCAATGCAGAAAGCCTGGATACACTGTCCTTATTTGATTGAACTTGGAATTAGGTATGCCTCCTAGCCATTTTGGACTCCTGATAACCCTGGAACAACAGGCTATGAATTGTATTTCTATGACGCATGTCACCATTGCTGTCATTGAGTACTGTGATTGATCCTGATTCCTAAGAGGAAACTGGATGAGTAGTGAATAATAGATGTAAAGAAGAGTGTCTGAAGTCCTGGACATTCTTTGGTCATCACTTAGAACTACCATTCCTTGTGATAAAATCAATGGCATATGATAGAATCCTAAGGCTAACACAGCTATGGAGAACCCATATTCATTAGGAATGATGGTTTCTCTCACCCCTCCAGGCAAAGAACCATGACCAGTTCAGATACTCTGTGAGGACAAAGAAATTATGGAATGAGTGTGGGTAAAAAAGAGTTCTAAATACCATCTACATTCACATGAGCTGCTGCAGAAATGAGAACTCTGTTATGAGTAATTCTTATTTGTATGTATGCACGAAATACATTTGTTTTTCACTCATAAAATATCAGGTAAAAATAGAGTGTAATTTGGAATGCCTGGCAGACATGTTCTCAGCTGTCATTTTCTTGATTGAGAGTGTAGGGCTGGAGTCTACCTGGTCAATCTGGAAATAACCAATGACACCTCTGTATCAGCATAGCTTTGTCTAAGAATTCTGGGAAATTTCACGGTATTTCCCATTGGAATTGAGAGACTATAGACTCAGTTCCTTGGAGACAATTGACTGCCAAGACAAGATGGCAGCATAGACCCTGAGTCCTAGGAACTAGATGAGCCAGAGGAGAAGCTACATGGGCTTACCCTGGTGGAACCAGAACTTTAAAACTGGAAAAACCACAGAGAGACCCCTGCCAGTGCTGACATGCTTCTGCCATCAATGGATACTGCTGATGAACCCTGAACCCTGGAAATGAGTAGCCATGAGGAGACACCTACCAGCACCGGGATGCTTCTATTCTTCCTGGATACACAAGACTCTGCACTCACTGCCATGTGATTGTCCTGGTGTCATTGCATGTGCTTCACAAGTCAGAAGGAGACTTTCTAGACTGGTATCAGACTTTTGGACTCATATCAGACTAATGACCTTTGACTGGACTGGGTTGTGATGCTTTCTCAATGTTACATTCCTCTTGAATATAAACATTTCCCTTATATACATATGCATGTTTATGAATTTGTTTCTCTAGTCTACCTGAACTAACACAGAATGCATACATGTTAATTGTATCATGTTAGATACTGCCTGAATATATTATTGTCTTGTTTGGTATTTTGCATGGAAAAGAGATATGAATTAAGTGTCATCTTGGCAAGTGATTGTCTATTGATAGTTTGGGATTGTGACAACTAGACACTCCTGGCTAAGGAAAGAAATCCAACCTGTAAATCAGACTGAAGCCTGAGGACACATCCTTGTATATGTGCCCTTTTTTATAACAGAGAGACTAAGTAGAGCAAATTCCTCTTTGATCCTTTACCTTCTCATGAAGCTGGGTATTGCAGCAGGTTCAAGGATTTTCTTATGTGTTGCCTTCAGATGCCAGGAGCAGCCAACAGACTATTGATGGAGTCATTTGGCCCACCTCAGATTCACTTACTTCTGGTTTTGACCGGCCAGTGCACCACAACTCCCCCACTCCCACTGTATCAGCCTAGTTTCAGTTCTCCAGTTTTCACAACTACATGAGTTCATAGAAGCCTGCCTTGTTCCAGAATGAATTTACCCATTTCTACAAGTTGAAAACTATCTCTTGATATAAATTTCTTTCCATATGCCAACACATGCATGCATTACTGGTTTTACTTTTCTAGAGAATTCAATTTAACCCCACCAGGCTTTAGTCTCCTTATATAGCATGGAAAACATTTTTAAGACAAATCTAAGTATCCTTACGACTAAGGAGAATTTTGGCTTCATTTCTGAGAGATTTGTTCATTTTTTCTTCAGTACAGATTGTATTAAACCTTATTTAGTCTTTTTTATTGATAAAGCAGGATTTGCATGAATATAACTTAATTTAAAATGGCTTTTTCTGGGACAGACCTTAGCCATTTTGTTAGACAGGTTCTCCAGAGAAACAAAATAAAGACACTTATGCTTATATATTTAGAAATGTTTGGCTAGACATATACAGCATGAAGAAATATAATAGTTAATTAGTCCACACAGCAATAAGAGGGCTCAGTTCAACTCACTTCTTTGGAAGAGATAATATAGTAGAAATTCTTTCACAAACTGTGTTAGTCTGGGTACACTAGAGGAACAAATTAAAGGACATGCATATAGGTAAAAGGAAAAGGGTTCATATACAAAAGGAATGTAACACCGATAAGGCATCCCAGCCCAGTCCAATTCAAAGTCATAGGTCTGATATTAACTCATATGTCCGGAATCAGTATATAAAGTCTCCTTCTGACTCATGAAGTCACATGTCAGTGGGTGCAGAATCCCGGCGCTGGCAGGTGTCTCCCCATGGGTCCTCACTTCCAGGACTCAGCGTCCATCAACAGCATGCCACTCCAGCTTCAGAGGTCTGCCTTCATCAGGGCAAAGCTGTGTGGTCTCTCCGCTGGCTCATCTAACTTCTCGGAAGCTGCATCTTGTCTTTTTTCATGATTAATTGTCTCTGAGACTAACTCCCAACAACTGGGGAAGATAGCTTCTCATTTTCATGAGGGAAATATCACGAGATTTTCCAGAATTCTCAGGAGAAAGCCATGCTCACATAGAGGCCTCATTGGCTGCTCAATGGCTATCTCCAGATTAACAGGGTAGACTCCACCGCTATATTTCAATCATAAAATTAACATAAGCACATGACTGCCACAAAAATCTACCTATCACAGCCATCAAGATGACTTAGGTTCTTTCTTGTTAAAAAAAAAAAATTGGGGCTGAGCCTTAGTGGTGTAGTGGTTGTGTGTGGGACTGCGGCCCACTGGGTTGGCAGTTCAAATCCAGCAGCAGCTCCCCAGGAGCAAGGCTGGGCCTCCTACTCCCACCAGGGTGCAGTGATGGCCCACCCCCCAAAAAATAACATTTTAAAGAGTTCTTTTCCAGAAAATTTCCTCATTTAGTGTGTCTTTTGATTTTTTGAATATTGCTTGCCTGGGTGTGTTCATCTGGGTATTATAGAGAAGCAAATTCAAGGGCAGGCATATAGATATAAAGGAAAGGTTTATATACAAGAGGAACAGGATATTGAGCCCAGTCCAGTTCAAAGTCATAAGTCCAATATTAATCCATATGTCCGAAGTCAGTCTATAAAGTCTCCTTTGGACTCATGAAGTCACAGGTCAGTGGGTCCAGAATCCCGGCACTGGCAGCGGTCTCCACATAGCTCCTCGCTTCCAGGGCTCAGGATTCATCAACAGCAGAAGCAACTCATTACTGGCAGAGGTCTCCATGTAGCTGTCCCAGCTTCAGAGGTCTGGCTCCACCAGGGCAAAGCCATGTGGTCTCTCTGCCAGCTCCTCCAGTTTCTCAGACACTGACATCTTGTCTTGTCAGTGATTCATCGTTTCTGAGACTAGCTCCCAACAACTGGGGAAGATAGCTTTTCATCTTCACAAGGGAAATATCACGAGACTTCCCAGAAGCCTCAGGAGAAAGCCATGCCCACATAGAGGCCTCGTTGACTAGTCAATGGCTATCTCCAGATTAACAGAGTAGACTCCACCCTACATATCAATCATAAAAATTACATAAGCACATGACTGCCACACTGGGCATGTGTTGTCAATGTTGAGATAAAATTCATACCAATTTTTGTTAGTCAGGACTCCAAGTCCTCATCATTTTAAACAAAAATGGTTATGTGTCATCTGCATATAACAGTTTGGTATTGTCTCTTTCTTTTTCATATTGTCTCAAATCTCACAGCATTTTTTCAGTAAGCAGTTTTAATAACTATGATGAAAGATATAACCATATACACATCTTATCTGATTGTAAGCCCCATAGAATCTACATATTACTTTTGAAGGTTGCCTATCCATTTTTGCACAAGTTTCAATAATCAAAGTGAGGGGCTCTGGAATTCCCCTTCTTCATAATATCAATAATTTGTTAAAATCCATATAGTCAGAAGAATTTGAAAAGTCACTAGAACACAGGTAAACACGTTTTTGGCAATCTCTGTTTCAGCTAACTTCCATGTGACATCAGTAATTATATCTCTCATTCTGATCTTATTTAAAATCCTACTAAATTTCTGACGGCTCTTGAGGAATATACAGCTGAAACTCTTTATATTATCAATAGCCCTTGCAAAAGTTTTTCTGGAAATTTAAACTTATATGTAGTATTAGTAATGCTGCTCAATAATAATGTATGCATTTTGGTGAATCATTTTTTTCTTGGAATTGGCACCAAAATAGATCTATTCCATTCAGTAGGCCTAGTATCTATATTTATAATTCTTGATAAAGTCCAGAGACCACTGCCAGCACTACATATGTTTTTTGAAGTATTTCAAATAGTGTGCCATCAATTCTTGCAGCCTTCTTTTTAATCTTGAAGGTAGCCTGGACTTACTGGTTCTTGAACATATTCTACATCTTGACAAAGTTCAAATGCTGTCTGATTTTTTAATGTATACCAATGATGTATATTCTTTATTCATTTTTGACTATATGATTATTTAATATTGCAAACTGAAGCTTGAATTTTTCTACAGTTATTTGATTTGAGAAATGCTGGGAGTGTCCCTTTGGGTTTATGACAACAAATCCTCACATTTCGGTATAACATTTCATTTTTTATTCTCAACAACCCTTGCAAATTTTTGTTTCCCAATGGAATATTCATAGTCCAAATCAGACTAGGATTAGACGTGTGACAATCCATTTATTGACAGTAATCTTGACCTTTATGCCATCAGCCAAGTAATGCTTTCAGGGCCTACATTTACTGATGGGAATAAGTGGAAATGAAGTTAAAAAATACAATAAAATTAAAATGAGTAATATTTGACATTAATCAGAATATAGAATGTATAAAGTATGAATCTAGGATAACTGGAAACTTTCGAAATGAAATGGAAAACTTCAAGGTATATGCGATAGGCATTGGTGAGATTAGGGGTAGTCGAGTTAGTGCCAAGTGCTCGTGATCTGATGCCCAAGAGAAGGAGGCACAGCCTGTGTCAGCACCACCCACACAATTTCTGTGTTCGAGGAAAATGGTGCAGTCTCTGTCCCTCTGTCTCACCAGAAGAGGTTTTCCTCTTCTTTATCTAGTGTGATGTGGTTTTCCCAGGTATTTGTGAGCTGAAGTAGACTAATTTTAGCCATTTGGAATTGTACAATTTTATGGTCCATTACAATAGGACTGCCAAAATAAAGAGGCTTAGAACGCAGTCACAGTAAAAATGAACACTTCACGATTTTCCTGGAGTACAATGGTGCGGCTGATAGCATTATGTCCCTAAGTTTATGTAGAAGGTGATTTAATACCATTATTATTCTAATGTATATAACACTCACTAATGCCAAAGATGAAAAATTGACGATTGTGCTAAAGTTTTCAATTTAAAAATGAATCAAACCTGTGCTCAGAAGCAAAGCAAACAAGTGATCATTGGAACATGAACATTTGAAGCAAAGAAGAATGAGCAATGCCTGGAAAGTATGGCTTTGGTAATAGAAACCATGTCGGAGATCACATGAGACAATTTTGAAAATAAAAATATCAACAACCCGAGTAGCAACAATACACATGGATATCATCAGACAGAATACACAGAAGTAAAATTGACAAAATGCAGTAAATTGACAATAGATAGGTGTGATTTTTATAAGTAGACTAATAATTGTTATTAAAATTGATATTAGACATTATAGATAGTGTCTTCCTTTTGTTTTTCATAACATCCAACTATGTCTTCTTTTCAAAACCAAGTCCAAGGGCAATGTTACTTAGCTATTCTTCTTATATTGCTTTCAATATGTGCAATAGCTCTTCAATTATGTCAGTCATAGTTGACCTGATGGCTGACCATGACATTCATGTGATGGAGCTTTAAGAAGTATTGATAAACTTTCTTTAACCAATTTGAATTTTGTGTTTTGCCACTGTTATTAAGTTACCTTTGTGTGATTTTGCATTTTATCAAATGAATAGAGTCTTAACATTTAACTTTTCCTTCAAGCAAGCTTAGATGATTTAAGTTTAGGTTTAATAAATTTTGTCCATTCTTTCAAAATCATTTCAATAAGAATAATTAATAAAGGTCAATACATATTTTTACAATAAATAAATTACAGTACCATGGTAATCCCCTAATGTTTCTAAGAACAAAGCCACAATTTTTTTTTAAAAAAATGGAGAACAAAAGATATCCTGAAGACTATGTGACTCTTCAGAAAAATTGAGAGGATGACTTCAGTTTAAATCTCCTCTACATGTTGCATCTCATTTAAGAGAAAGGAGAAATATTGGAAAATAAATTTGTTATTAATCTATAGATATAAGAAAACTTGATCATCTTTGATGGTGAACTATTATCATAGACATTTTTAATTATCACCTGCTGGTCATACTAAATATAATATATGTACAATCCACATATTGATACCGGAATCCTGACATAATGGCAAAATGTCTACATCAGGTACTAGGAAGCTTTATTATGTTAGCAATTCATGCAAACATGATTATTATGGGGCTCAGTGTGTATAATTCGGAGTCAGAACATTTAGGCTTCTGTCTAATGTTTAGCTCATATATTATTTACCTTAATACATTCAGAGGAATGAACAGGGATTCTACATGTGTTTGCTTTAATGAGTTACTGCTTTGTATGCAGATTCTTTAATGTAGTATCAATTTATGTAATTAAATATTGCTCACACATACAAAATTTCAGACAGCTAGTATGGACCCTAAAAATATGCTAGTTTATATTTATAATATTAATGATACTTAGGATGGATACAGGTGAAAAAAAGCAAAGTAACATACATATTTATCAGAATCAACTTATTACCGGTTTCCAACATGTTTTTGTATATTTAGTAGTTCCTAAAGTGAATTTTCTGAAATTATCAAAATTTTTAAAACTTAAAGTATATAATACTACTGAAATATTTTCTATTTGACAATAATAATAATAATAAATAAGAGGTGTTTATGGAAATATTTAAAGCTATTAATATTATCTTTGCTAATACTCTTTAATGGTATAAGAAATATTTTCAGCATGATATTCAAGATAAAGAGCTTTTTATACAGTATGATATCAATTGTGAGTACATGTGGGCCTGTGAATTATAGAATAACCTTATCATTTCCGTACAGTATTACAAAAATTCCTCAGTCATCTTGCATATTGTTTCATTTTGGATTTAGCTGACCATTAGGGATTACATTGAAAGACAATACATTAAAGATCTTAGGTACAAGGAGTGAAATAGAAAGACAAGTACATATAGACAATCATGAAAGATTTCCACGACTTGTGAACAATCTTTTAATCATCATCAATCCTAAAGAAGACTAAGATGAACACAATACTCTGCAGGTTTGCCTTTGATGTGAGAGATAACATTAATTACACATTGTTGATATAGATACCCCTGAAAACTGTGGAACATAGGATCATGTGTATGAGAATCATATGGAAAATAATTTAATTTTCCATTAGACTGATGTAAAGCAAAATGCTTATAATACAAATAGTCTGCTATCAATTATCTCATTAAGATAATTTATTATCATAATTTCAATTTATGAATTTATTTTGTAATGACTCAATGACAAGACATGCTATCCCTAAATAATGCCAGATTACAATATGGCTTCAGTTTTTCTCAGATTTTACTATATGTAAAACATATGGCATACAGATCTTACAGTGGCAACATAAGTTTAAGAAGACGTAACCAATTTCACCACACATTTAGCATATTTATAGTGAATCTGATATGCGTTTTGAAATATTTAATTCATGATGTCCACTTTTAAAGGTCTTTAGTGGGATTGTCATGGGATTCACTTTCATATCTATGTTCTGTTAAGATATGTATTATTCCAGCAAAACTGTGACAGACACCCACAGTGATTACTGTAAATTTCCCTGACAATTAACCCACATTGTTGTGTAAAAAGCACCAAGTCATGAAATGCTTGATTCTGTACAGTGAATAATTCAGGTACTATGATATGATGTCTGCTTATATTGGCCCATTATCCTTCTCTCAAAAAGACTTTCAAAAATTAATACCAGCTCTAATCAAAGACAGTATTAACAGAAGATCATTCTGCCCCAGGACGATGATCAATAAAACTCTGTACCATAAATTACCAAGGAGGTTTCAAAAGGGATCCAAAGGCAGATAAACAGACAAACTCCAACAAAAACAAAGATTCAAGAATTGGTTTGGGGTTTGCACTAAATCCTAGCTCCAACATAAGAATATTTAGTTTTTAGACCCCACCTCTGGTCCATCCTCACTTTCAGGAAGGGAACACAGAAGATATAGACGCTATAGCAATATAAGGTGAAGAAATTATGTGGTTCCTGGGTAGCAGATAAAATAGTGTCTGCGATCTTAAAGATCTTAAAGTCTCTAAACAAGCAGCCATCTAAGTGAGATATCAACTAAGTCGACATAGAAGAAGCATACCATCATCAGTCATGGGAGATTCTAAAGCATAGAATCCATAGTTCAAGGAGCGATTAGTATGAGAGCCTAAATTGGGAGAATACAGTTTGCAGGAGGCTATGGATAACAGTGGGAACCTGAGATCCATGTGTGGGAACTACAAAGGAAATAAGCTTCAGTGATCCCCTTCTATCCTTAAATGAGGGATTGGAGGGAAGTGGAGTGCATTTGGAGACAGGAATTGAGGAGATCAAAGGGAGAAGTGTAACACGAATGGTAAAATCCTTGCCAGTTGATTTCCCTTTGTGTTGCATGCTGGAACTGATTGTCTTTTCAACGACTTCTGGTTTGTTTGTTTTTTGTTTGTTCATATTAAGGTGTACCTCAGATGTGTTATGTCATTGGGGGTCACCCTTCTGAATTGTGTTATATGTGTTCTGTTTAAGAAATCCAGAATTTATGAACCCATAGGGACAATGAGTGGAATAAGGGCATCTAGGGGTGGGGACAAGTTGTTGGATAAATGGGAAGAAGTTTTATATAAATGAGATGATGTCAAGGAATCCAAGAAGGAAAAGCATGTTTGGAAACTGATTGTGGTAGCAATTGTACAGCACTGGTTATGCGAGTGAACTATGGAAGATTGGATATATGTATTAGAGTCCAATTAATAATATATTGTCCCTTTTTCAAGAAAGAGAAACTTAGAAATAGAATTGCAATGGACCCTAAGGGCTGGTAGAGTGTAGAGATAGAGTTTCCATCTCCTAATTGAGAACTTCCCAGTAGGTCTTCTGCTGTTCACTGGCTTTCTGTAGTTTACCTTCTCTCTTGAGGTCATGTGCCCCCTTGCACCCCAGGTTTGTCTCCAGACTCACAGCACAAAGTCTCTTCAGCCATCATGGAGGAAATCTTTTCAGTACCCCAGATCTCTTCCTTCGATAAGGAGAGGATCTTGTCTGCCCTTCGCCTTCCTTTGTGCACACGAGGACTGTCAGTAAGGAAACTGCCCTCTCCCTCTCTTTTACACTAGGATTCCAGTCATCATCATCTCCTCTTCGCCTTTCTTCATTTCCTTCTAGCTAGCATAGTGAATAGCATCATACAGATTCAGGATCTGTTTTTGCTGTTGGATAGGGTTTTAAGCTGCATATTCCCTTTTTAATTAAGTCCTTTTATTGGGGACTTGTGCAAGTCTTACAATCACACATCCATCCATGTGTCAAGCACTTTTATACATTCATTTCCATCATCATTCTCAAAACACTTGGTTGCTACTTGACCTCCTGTTTTTTGCCCCCTCTCCCTTCCCCATGAACCCCTGATAAATGATAAATTATTATTATTATTTTATCACATCTTACGCCATCCAACATCTCCGTTCACCCACTTTTTTGTTGCCCTTCCTCCAGAGAGGACGTCATATGTAAACCCTTGCAATTTGTCCTACCTCTCTACTCTATCTTCCCACTACCCTCTCATTATCGTCCTTCTCACCCCTGGTCCTAAGGGGTTCTTCTGTCTTGGATTCCCCATGTCTCCAGTTTCTGTGTGTACCAGTGTACATTATCCAGACCAGCTGAATTTTAAGGTAGAATTGGGATCATGATACTGGGGAGCAGGAAGGAAACATTGCTCCATAGTGAATAAACAAAGAAGTATCCTGGAAGCGCACTCCTATGGCTCTAGTGGGAAATTCAGCTAACAATTCTGAATTTTTGCAGACACCTCCCTAGTCGCAATTTTTTTATCACACCAGAAAAATTCTACCATTTTATGGCTGTACAAATGATCCTGAATCTGCATGTCTTCCCTGCACTCTCCCCAGAAGAAGTGTGTGTCAGTAATAAACTTCCTTTCATATTAACCCATAACATATTTATTTCTGCTCAGTTCTCTATCATTTAGCATTTCACATCGTAACTTGGAAATATACATATGTTTGATATGAATCTTTGAAATGAATTAGGAAAAGCAGGTAGAGTTTACATTAATTGTAAAAAAAATCTACCTCTAGATTTAGAATTGGAGATACATAGAGAAACAACACTTAGAAATCTCCCAGTCAGTATTTTAGATAAAGAAAACCAAAAGCTTATTTCAAGTAAATCCACACCCAAAGTACCATAAGACAAAAGCTAATTTATGAGGTCTTCATGATAACATACTTCATAATAACAGACTTTTACGCAGTATTGAAAGTTCACTTGATCATATATCTAAAGAAATAAAAATGTCCAAGTACTAGGCATGTAATTATTTATAGGTATTTATTATTGTCAGTTCGTGTGTGTATGTGATATTAGAGTTTAATCCTGAATTGAGAAATACAGTGATAGCTGAAAATTCATTGAATGCTCCTATATTTTAAGCTTCTGTTGAATCCTTTCTGATCCTGAACCAAGGTTATGGTTCAACTGGCCTTCAGGCAGAGTACCTGGAAAGGTAGATATTTTACACCCCTTTGCAACCAGCTCAGGGATGTGGTCTAAGTGTGTTTTTAATGGTGATAACCCTACTGGGGCTATTACACTCACTGCCATCGAGTCAATTCTGACTCAGATGGACCCGCTAGGACAAAGTAGTATTACTCCTGTGAGTGTCTGAGACTACAAATCTTTGCAGGAGTAGAAAACCTTATCTTTTACCTACTGAGCAGCTGGTGGCTTTAAAACTCTCACCTTTTGGCTGGGAGCCCAATGCAGATTCTATAAGGACAATATCACCGCCACAGATTCTGCAAGGACAATATAGGGGTGTGGAGTAGTCATGAGTCACGGCCTATCGGTTGTGCTCTACATAGCCTTGCCCTGAAGGCTCTGGACCAATCTGGAAGGCTCGGATATCGAATAATGTACATGTCACAGTTGTGGTCCCGTTCCCACTTCTGTGACAATTGTGGTCCCGCTTCCCACTTCGATCATTCCAACTGTGACAGACTGTTTGGCCACCATTCATGAATTTGCATCAGTTTTCTTTGTTCTACACCTTATTCAACTAGTTAGTGTCTTGACTGTAAACTGTTGTGACCTGTGATGATGACCTCCCTCAATTGGATAATGTGCCTGTGGTATTTGTGTCATTTTTGTCTCCTTTAAGACTTAACCCATGGTCTTTTTGAATTGTATTTGAGATCAGGATCTCTTTTGTATCCTAAACCTGGGTACCCAAAGTGAATTTGTAAGTAAAGTGCTAATTTTCCGTTTCTGTGAGATATTCACGATCAGCTTCCTAACATCCATTTCACTTCGCACACATAGGTTCTATTATTGTTGGTTATCACCGAGTTGATCCTGCCAAGCAGCTCCATAGAGATTGAAGCGGGCCTATCAGAACGCGGTCTCCAGCCCTGCCTTCCATGGTGCCTCTCGGGGAGTTTCAGCTGCCAACCTTTGCACTGCTCGTCATGTGCATCTGTTTATGCTGCCCCGGATGCCTGATTATATGTAAATTGTGAAAGTCACACAATTATTTAATATATTATGTTCTTAATTGAAAACATCCACATTTATAGAACAGTTTCAGATTTGATTTTGAAATAATTTGTGGGTTTTCTTATGACGCATGATGTGAAAACCTAGGCAATAATTCCAGTTCAGTTCTCCAAGCCCAGGTTGACTGAACCAATGACATCTCTGTGTAAATAGTTAAATAAATGTGAATCAATTTTGCATTGCTCATTTGAAATGGTATTAGTACTGATTTTCATGTAACTTCTTACAGACGCTGATTTTATAACGCATATTGCTTCCATCATTCTACAAAATTCACTGTGGTCTCTGGTTAAGTCTTCAAGTGAAAGCCAGGGTGTCAGCAGATTGAGCCCAACAGCTGTTCCTTGTGAGAAAAAAATGTGTCTACCCGCTTTCATAAATATTATCATAGTAGAATACTGTACTCATCGGGATTACTGTGATTTGAAATCATCTTGAGGCTACTGCTATTTTCCTTTTGTCCTTGTTACTGGAATTTCAGGCCAATGTGGCATGTTTTATAAGCCTTGTGATGTGACTCACTTAATTGCTCTGAGACGGCACATAGTGCACATTTGTTTATTTATCTTAGATCCACAGGTATTGATTCTAGATTCACATTGAGAATAAAACACACTGATTATATATTTGTTAAAACAAAGCACACACCAAATAAAGAAAGCTGTGTTTTAGCAAACATAAACACTAGCCCTGCATTTCTATGTTTTATATAATTTCATTTTTAGAAGATTACTTCCAAATTGAAACCTGTACTTCAGCAATAGTTAGCTTATTTCCCCAAATTTTTCTTGATCTAAGCCTAAAAGTTAACAAAAATTACAATTAATTCATTTTTTTACCTGCTGCTTGTGGCCGGCCACTTTAGGTAGCTGTCTTTGACTCCTTGATCTCACCTTGTACATCACAAATACAATGCAGGATCAAGTCATCAGGCCATGTGGATTCCAGGCCTGTGTTCAGTACTAACGAGCTTAACTACTCAGGGGCCTCTGATTGTTTTCACTTGCTTGAAAGATGCCAAACTAGATTTTTATCTAGAGGCTCTTGCATCTTTAAAATTCTATGGTTAGATCCTCCATTAATTTCTTCTCCACTCATGCTTGTCAGATTCTAATCGTTCTCTAAGGGATAGATGTAATAGAAACTATATGCAGTGCTTTTTGTTAGTGGGTTGCACTCTCCCTAAGCAATAATTATTTCTACCTTTGGGGAAAATATCATATTTTCTATTTGTTTGTTGACCTCTTAGACTAAAATTGAATGTACTTTAATCTTCATACGATGCATGTTTGCTTTATTGACAGTTTCACACATGAATCTATTCAACTTCCAAGTTGCTAATCAGTTATTGAAGAAGGGAGAATTTTCAGAGAAAGAAAAAATTTAAATCTGTTGGTTTTATCACAACATCTCATTGAATTTCTCTTCATCAATTCTATGTGAAGCAAAGAAGGACACTATCTGCAAAGGGGAGATTAATGAAAACATCCTTAGTCCTTGTACGGCACTAAAAACAAAAACACTGCCATCAAGTCAAACTCAGCTGGGTTCACCCCCAAGGACAATTTAGAACTGCTCCATAGGGTTTTCAAGACAGAAAGCATGATTGGAAATAAACTGCTTAATCTGTTTCACAGAACGCCTGGTAGGTTTGAACAATTGACCTTTTTGGTTAGCGGCCAATTGCTTAGCTACAAGGCCTATGGGGCTCCTGCCCATACTGACTGCCATTTAGATCCTTTAAGGAAATTGATTGATTAAGTTACCGAAATTAATTAATTAATTAATTAAGTGAAGCTTTCTATTTCTAAAATTGAAATAGGGAACTTTACATTCGAATTTGAAGATTGCAAAATCTGAAGATTACTGGATATCTTCAAAGTGGTGAGAACCTGGGAGTGAGGGCTGGTGCAAGATCAAAGTTCAGAGGCCTGAGACACACGAGAACCTGTGGAGAGGGGTACATTTTGGATGAGAGCCAGGGAATTTCCATGGGATTTCTTGTGACTGAGCTTTGTGTAGAAAGTAAGGGGGCAATAGTAAAGATGATTAGATCACCTAGAACAGTGCAAAGAGGAGCATTAATTACTTATAGAACGCATTTAAAAGTTAGTCCTATGATGGCCCCTAAACCACAAATCACAAACTATTGGAATATGTGTTAATCCACTAGTCAACAGCCTGACAAATTTGACAAAAGCCAAACTTACCATGCTCAGATGAGTCTTTATATGATATTTAGCCTATCACTTTCTAAGTTACATTCTAAGTGAGGTAGATGGGAACCAGGCAGCCCATACCATTTGTTATGGGTCTGATAGGTTTCCTTTCTTGCATTTTCTTGATACTTCTTGCATTTTCTTGATACAGGTGGGAATTTCCACCTAATGTCCTCTCTGATCTCCTGTCTCTGCATTTGACTTGGGATTCTTATGATATGATGCTGATGCTCCAGAGCAAGCACTCCAAGACTGAGAGTAATGCCTTTGATGTCCAACTTGGGGCCACAGTCTAAGACTCTTCCACAGATAACCTGCTCTGGTGAGAGCTGAGACTGAGAGGGGATATGCTGCCCATCTTTAGGGAAGTCCCTGGTTCTAGTTGACACTGAACTGGCCAAGGAAAAGAATTCAAGATGATTAGATAAAAGAGAAACTGAAAAATAGACTGTGGCCAATGTACACATGTAGCCTTGGTACATAATTCCAAAGTAAATGCCATTTTGGGGTGCAGTGGTATCTCTAAGGAGATCTCAGTGAGGCCATTCAGATGGCAAAGTACGGTCAACATGTTGGCACACCCAATAGGGTTGTACTCAGTCAAAACCCATGGTCCCAGAGTTGATACTGCAACTGAAGCAGACATAAGAGGTGTCTCTTTAGGTGATTTTGAAACTTTTAACCCCAACTTTTGAAAAGTTCTTCAGACTTGATGCATCTCACTTCTTAATCTGACTTTCCATTCTGTCTGATCTCTTTCTACACTTTGATAGGCAGACCGAGGCTTGTCCTCTGTTTAAAACAAAAAGGCCACAGAGAGAGGAAGACTTTGTGCATCTGTGATGTTTGACTTAACAGTGGGAAGTCTGTTGGAGAATTTTAAAAGGCTAAACCTGGCAGGTCTGCAGAGATCTACTCTATGCGGACTGAGAAGTGTACCAATAAGGTCCCAGAAGCAATTCTTCTGGGTTTAAGAAATTGTTACCTGCTATACACAGGACCCTTGAAGAAGAAAAGTTTAAGATGCTATATAACCATGTCTAAAAGCAGCTTAGATTGACTAATGGAAAAAGAGAGTCAGAGAATAAATCGAGTGAACGTACATGAATTTATAATTAGATTTGTTTTATATCAGTAATAATATGTAAATGATAAATTGTATGTAGAATATGTTTGCAGTTTTGTGGTATGTGTTAGGCCAAGTTGACTAGAAAATCTCTTTCATATATGTATAAGAAAGTATATTTTATGAGAGAATAATCTTATATTAGGAAACTATCCCAGCCCAGTCCAGATCGAGTGCATAAGTTCAATTTTAGCCCATGAGTCCAAAACTAGTCCATAAAGTCCTCTTCTGACTCATGCAGCACATGCACTGATGTCAAATGCAGGAAGATAGGAGAACAGCAGTTTAATATTCTTGCGGATGCAATGAAGGTGGAAGCATCTCAGTCCTGGAAAGGTTCCACATGGCTCCTCTTGCTCTCTGAGTGTCTCAATAGCAGAAAAGTGTGTAGAAAGAGAGAGCCCTTGCAGGTCTCAGCGAATCTCCATGGGTGGTCAACAGGAAGAAGAAGGCAGAGAGAGAGAGGAAGTTCCCAGAATTTTCATGCGAAGACCATGCCCACAAGAGGCATTATCAGATCTGAATGATGAGCTAGACTCTACCCCTAGACTTATTTATCAAATTGACATGAAACTATGTAGCTACTATATGGCATAACATAAAATATAAATAGAACCTTTTAGTTGCTTTGAAATGTGCTCTAGAAAGGAAGAAGAAAAAATGGAAACTGAGTCAGATGTCCCCTTGGAAGACATTTCCTTCCTCAACTTCCATGTCACTGGTCAAGTATAATATTCTTGCCACATTTGGGATAGTGTCTTTCTCCTTGGAAGTATTCCCTTATCGTCAAACATCTGTCAATCTGTACAAGAATTTACCTAGACTCCCAGGAAAAAGATCTATGCTCTCCATGGAAAAAGTCTACAACAGTTTACAGGTATAGACTGAAAGAACTTTCTGGACATAAAAAAGAAACTGGAGAAGATAGAAAGGAAGGCAGAATCTTGAACTCTTAATAAATGTACAGTAACAAATGTCAAGCTAAAATGAAAAGGAAATGAGAGAATAAGGGTGCTTTCCCTAGAATGCCTAAGGAAAGGTGTGTTCAGTCACTAGAGGGTAGTGAATAGAAAAGAAAACACTGAAACTGATGGGGCATAGAAGCATGAGATTCCTTAATCCCTTCCAAATGTGGATGATGATATTGCTAGGATTCAAGGACTTGGGTTCCCTTCATATTGTTTGAGCCAAATCAGAGGTCATGTTGTTTCAGGAAATACTGTTTACTTCTGCCAGTGCTAGAGAGAAGAAAGCAGTAGCATTTTCTAGATCTAACAGTGGGATTTGGGGCCTTAAAAATACAGTGAGATTATGCAAGTTATATAACTTAAACAATGAGACAAAAAGAAGTTTTACAATGAGAGCTGGAAGTGATTAGCAAGTTTTGTAATGATTGCAGGATACAGTTGATACTCTAATTTGACAAAAAAATACCATCAGATGGCAATAATAATGAGTAATTATCTAAACCCAAATTTTCCAGAGGTCATTAGGGTATTATCTTCTGAAGTGTCACGTACCTTTGTTTCTTTAAACTAAAGGATGCTTTCTTCTGTGTCTGGCCTTAGCAAAGCCCCATCCGCTGAGGTCTCTGAATGCAGATGCTTGTTGTGTGCCCACTTATTGAATGGCCTTCCTGGCTTAGAGTATCCCTAGTGAATGAACTTAAAAGGATTTTTTTTTCCTGTGAGGAAGAAGGCTGTACTATTTTTTGTTTGTTTCCAGGTAGCTAAATCTTAAATTGTGTTATTAATATTTCTAACAAAATATTTCTAACATTTTGATTAAAAGCAGACTAGCACTTTAGCTTCCTCTCTATCATTTATCTACACCCTATCATTCCACTGTATCTCTGAGATCTGATTAGGATGAAAATATTGTTGCTGACTTATGTCATGACTGGCACCACATTCCTGGAGTCAAAGGCAGTTACGACAAGAGAAACAGGACATTTTTCATGATGAGGCCACCTTCAGCACTGCCGTCTCTAACAAGGACACACTCAGGCAAGCCCCTAAGAGCTAGTTGAAGAGCATTGGAAATAAGCCACTCTTTAATCCCCTTTGTCAGAAAGGAAATTTATCTACAGCCTTAGTTAATGTCCAGAAGTAATCTAATGGAGACTCAATCCATGTGGGGATACATGAAAAGAATTCTGCGCTAGCCCACCCCATCATCGGTTTGTATTAACTTTACATTGAGAATTAAAGCTTCAGTGCAAATTTTCCCTCTGATTGAAGACTATATATATTACTAAGAATCCTTTGATCACACTGTCTGGCATACTTCTTTCATGTGAGCTTAGCTGAGAAATGGCTATTTCTTAAAACAAGTCTTTAAAATTCCAGACACTATTTTTTCTGATAGTCACCATCTGATTTCTTCACCACCCTGTGTTATACACTAGTGTCTTCAATGATCTTTTAAAGAGGGCTAGAATAAAAAGGGCCACATTATAAGAACTAATGTTCTTAAACAAAAGATTAGATTAAATATCAGTCTAAAGTCATTCATATATCTAAGTTTTATATATATTTATGGTCCACATGTTTGTGAATAAGTGATATGACCAGCACAAAGAAAAATCAGAATTCAATAATTTATTATGGATGATGTTGTCAATTTTGGTAGTTGGTAAACAATAAGTGCACTCAGATGATCTTTGAGAAAGGAGCTAATGAGGTAAGCTATTTGCTTAGTGAGGTGCCTGAACATGTGAAGCAAATAAAATAATGCCTGTCAAAAAGGGAGGCAGCATGTGCCTCCTGTGACTGTGGAGGTGACAAGGGGAGAGTGATTGGAATGGAAGGCACACGTTAGAAGGGGCACCGGTTGTCATTTTTTCAATTCTGAATCATGACCACACTGGCTTTTGAGGGTAAGAATGACCGTCTATAGGGATTCCAAGACCATAACGGTTGAGAAGCCATCCCCAATTGTTTCTTGCACGATTCCTCTGAGTGTGCTTGAACTGCCAGCTTTTCAGGTAGTCAGCAAGGCCTTCGTCACATGGACCCCCTAGGGACTCACTGGCATACAGAAGATGATGTTTCAGAGTAAGTGACACTGATCCGATAGAGTCGTTATAAGGACACGTGCTAAAGGCATGCACAAAACCATCTGTGTAATATGAACCTAGAAGTTGGATGGCTTTTAAATGGGTTCTTTTGCCTGTGTTGTGGAGAATAAGGCCGGCGTGCCTGTGTAGCGCAGTGAAGGATTAAATGCATGTAGAGCTTGCCATCGTCTAACTACTCCCAAATGGGAATGGTGGGAATGGTTAAGAGAAGGTTCGGGTGGATACTGGGAGAATTGCATATTTGCATAATTCAGTTGTGCATGATTAAAAGGTATACTTTTTAAAACTTGGAAAGCTAAAGAGAGGACTGATTCATTTTTACCGTTTTGCTACGTTTAAAGTGACCCAACCCAGAAGCACAGAGAGGCGTCTCACTGCCAGCAAGAGGGGCTAGCGGGGCCTGGAGCATATCCCCGAGCTCCAAGATATCACACATGGGACCTCCGCCATCGAAGGACCGCAAGCCTGGAGCCACCGGAGGAGGAGCAGATGGGCCGCAGCAGCAGAGCTCAGAGGCTTAGCAGAGCACAGGCGGAGCACAGTCGGGAGGCTTTGAGTGGGGAGCGCTCAGGGTACCCGCAGGAACTTAAGTAGGGAGCAAGTTTGCTGGCTCATGAAGCCCGGGCTGACTGCCTTGGGTGCAGGCTAATACCATCAGGGTGCGACGACCTTCGGGAACTTACCTATAGTTCTAACAGAATGCTGCAATATAGCCTGGGCAGGGTAGTGGGCAAAGCATAAAGCTTGGGACCTAGGCCAGAGAGTGGCCTAACTTTGGAAGAAGCTGGCCTGACCAAAGAACTGTCCCCTGACCATTTTTAAACCCGTTACCTTCACTACACTAATAGAAGCCACTATTGGGAGGGTCCTCTATAGACTCATGGTAATGGATTATTGAACTCAACTGAGAAGTAGAAACTGTAGTGGGCGGGACCAATTGTATCATAATTAGCAAATGAGCAACGACCGGGAACATGGGTGACCTCGTTCTCATTGGAATTGGCCTTGGCAAATGGTACTTATTCAACTCCTCGACCTTGTGAAGTGTCCATGCATTTGATTGTGGACTGGCTGATAATTTGATCATGTTTTCACAGTGCTATTTAAATCTATTTCTGCATGAGTTTTCAAAGTCATGCACATTGGCAGAAACAGAGCCAACCAGTCGTACACTTGCACTACAGTAATTCAACATATGAGACAGATTCCTAGACACATGAAAGAACATGAAATAGACAGTATCTCTCTGAAATACTCATCACAGATGACAAAAAAAATCTTCCTGACAAAATATACAATTCAATGGAAATATATAAATTTCTAAGTCACATTTTATCTAAAAATAAGTATGGCATATAAATGAAAATGAGATTGAAAGTAATTGAATTTTAATTCACTTTCAAGGAAGATCACCTATCATTAAGCTGTGCATTGGCACTGAGATTTTCAATAGGAGAAAATCCTATCTGTTTTAAAAGAAAAAGCAGGAGAGGATAGAAAAGTTCATAATAATGGGCAAAATACTTCTATATCCTCCCATCTGGGAATATATATATATATATATAATAAATTCTATCACAGGTGGTAGAGCTGGAAACTTTTGACATTCTGATAGTTATAAGAGCAGTAAATGATACATTCACAGGTCTCAGGAAATATGCTGAAATATAAGCACGCTGTTTATTTATAGTCATATCTATATTTTGCCTTAGTTTACATTTGTATAAAACAGATGTTAGAGATAAGTGTTAACTAGAAGGACAAAGCTACATAACATGAAAATAGTACATTCCTTATCAAGAGTGTTTTGAAATAATATATAGACTTGCTATGAATTCATATGGACCTCTTAATATCAAGGTGTTAATATTCACAGGTTTAGAATTATTTTCACATTCCTTATCGATCCCCTTTTCTACTTGTGCTTAGCCATCTGTTATAAACTTAGATTATTTATAAAAACACCTTCTGCTTGGTTAGAGACTATCAGAATTTAAGTGGCAATGGCATTTCATACTTCTTTTGGTCCCTGTGGAGAGGGAAATCTCAAGTTGACCTTCATGTACCTATTTAAAGAAGGCTATTATTGAACAGATGTACTTGATAAGGTGATCTAATTCCACGGGAATCATAAAACTGAAAAAAGGGTAATCATATTTGAAAAAGGGTAGGCTTATTTGTTCAGTAGAAAATGAAGAGGAGAAAAGCAATATTAGGGATGCTGTTTTCATGGAGTGTATGGCAAAAAGAACCCTTCCAAAAGGACCCCTGGGTCAGCAATTCTCTGGGAATAAGTTTTTCCATATTAATTTATATGCAAACAAAAATCAAAGCTCATAGCCCTCACAATTTCTGCACTTCATTCTTTGAGCTAAGTGGTCACTATTGAGCAAGGGGTAACTTTCTATCATGCTTAAAATTACTATTAGATTGCACAGGTATATATTATTTAATGATGCCATGCATATTACAAGTAATTAAATACTATGCACACATTGGTGTTGGAGATTGATATGACTTTAAATGACATGGTCTTAATGTATTAATTTGTTGTAATTGCTTTGTCTTCCTTATTATCACTTAATAATTTTATTTGACTATTTTAAAGGTACTAAGACAACAGAAAAGAAAGCTTATAAGATTAAGTACTGAATGCATTCTTACAAATAACAGCAGGGAAAACCTTATAAATTAGAACCCTAAACTATTTAGTCAGTGTAGGTTGTGGTGTAAATCTTCTCAAGAAAGTGTTTTCTGTACTCACTGTAATCACTTGCTGAAATAAAATCCTTTGTTGCTTAGTCAATTCAGACAGTATAGTTGCAGTACACAGGTTTTCTCACCAAAAAACTGACTGGAGCAAGTAGCCATGCAGATCTTCTTGGTGTGCCTGGGTTGAGATAGAGGCAGGATCTTTGTGCATCTAGGTGCCATAATCACATAATTTATTTAAGGTTCTCTTCATAATTTACCTTTCTCTTCTTCTCAATTCTTTTTTTGTTAAATACTATTATTGGAGACTCACAGCTATTATCATAACCCACATATATACATATATATGTATATATCTGTTGTCTAAAGCACACATGTATATATGCTGCCATCATCATTTTTGACTATTTAAAAAAAGTTTTATTGACACTTCATCCACATAACATAGAATTCAGTAGTGTAATCATAACAAGAAGAGTTGTGCAATCTTTATCACAATCAGTGTTTTTTTCTCCATTAGTGTGATTGTTAGTTTTTTAATGGGTGGCAAAAATATACCCAACAAAACATTCTCCAACAACTTCTACATAGAAAATTAAGTGCCATTGATTACACACTTTGTGTTGCTCAAGCATCATTGATACTGTCTTTCAAATTGTTCTCCCATCATTAACCTAAACTGTCTTCTTAATGACTCTGCGACTTCAGCCAGTATTGGTTTCTCTCCTAAATTCTAATGATCCATGAGATCCAACCTAAATTCTCTTCTCTCTTCTTCCCAAGGATTAGCTGTTCCCATTCCCCTTACTTGTTAATGTCATCACTAACTCCATACGGGCATCTCATAGTCATCTGATTTTTCTGTTTTTCCATTAACCATGTCTAATTTTCTTATATTGTCTACAGAATGCTTATAGTTCATCTAGACCTCTTATCATGTCATAGTCACAGTGGATCCTTTTCTTACCTGGACTCTAATATTGTCTAGACTGCCTGCAGTATTCTGTCCCTTCCGCCAACCCATTTTTTGTTATCAGTTTAACCTTTTTGTTTAATTAATCAGCGTTTTTTTAAATCATTTTACTGGGGGTGCATACAACTCTCATCACAATCCCACAATCCATACATCCATCCTTTACATGCCAAGCACATTTGTACATTTGTTACCATCATCATTCTCAAAACATTTGCTTTCTACTTAAGCCCTTGGTATTAGCCTCCCCTTTCCCCCTTCTCCCGGCTTGCCCTCCCTCATTAACTCTTGATAATTTATAAATTATTATTATTTTTCATAACTTACACTATGAGATGTCTCCCTTCACCCACTTCCCTGTTGTTCACACCCCATTATAAGGTGACCAATGGCCACAGTGGTGAGGCTAAGTGGAAAAGCCCATATTGAGTTGACCAGAACCCGACCACCAGAGGAAGGGAAGTGATTTAAGTCTGTGAACTGGTGCATATCATTGCTGACTTTATGGATGGCCTGTCCTGATTTGACTTTGCTAATGGACGCAAACTTCATGAGTTTCCAACTGGAATGAAGATTCTTCACGTCGAAAGATATGATTGTCTCCTTAGAGCACTGGCTTGATGTAAGTGGGCAACATAGACATTAGATACCCAATATGGGGGAATGAAGGCATGAGGTGGCTTGGCTTGCAAAATCTTATAGGTGGTGGAATATATATTCATAGGATTATAGGATCAACGTGTAGACATTTTGCAACTACAGTTGTAAGGCACAGGATATCTTTTGTTCACTTATAGAATTTTATTTTTAAATGATGGTGATGCATGTTGAATTGTATGCATTTTAGTTTTATCCTGTTAAGTATAGAAATGATTTTATTGTTTATTTGAGGGTTACATATGGCTACAGAGTTACGTGACAGTTTAAAATTAACAAGGGGTGGTCTGTGGCAGTCATGTGCTTATGTTAATTTTATGATTGAAATGTAGGGATAGAGTCTAGCCTGTTAATCTGGAGATAGTCATTGAGTAGCCAATGAGACCTCTATGTGGGCATGGCTTTCACCTGAGACTCCTGGAAAATCTCGCGATATGTCCCTCGTGAAGATGCGATGCAATCTTCCCCAGTTGTTGGGAGATAGTTTGAGAGACAATTAATCACGGACAAGACAAGCTGGCAGCATTCGAGAAGCTGGAAGAGCGGAGAGACCACACAGCTTTTCCCTGATGGAGCCAGACCTCTGAAGCTGGGGCGGCCAGATGGAGACTTCTGCCAGCGATGAGTTGCTTTTGCCATTGATAGACCCTGAGCCCTGGAGGCAAGGTGCCCTTCCAGCACGGGGACTCTGCACCCACTGATCTGTGACTTCGTAAGTCAGAACACTTTATAGACTGATTTTGGGCATATAGGTTAATATTAGTCTTATGCCTTTGGACTGGAATGGGCTGGGATGCTGTCTCCATGTCCCATTCCTCTTGTATATAAACCCTTTCCTTATATCGATATGCGTGTCCTTGAATTTGTTCCTCTAGTCTACCCAGACTAACACATAAGGTTATATGTAGAACCTTATAATCAGTTTCCCCTTTCTACCCCACTTCTCCTCCACCCTCCTGGTATCACCACTCTCACCACTGGTGATGAAGGGATGATCTGTTCTGGATTCCGTAGGTTTCCAGTTTCTGTCTGTACCAGTGTACATCCCCTGGCCTAGCTGGATATGTAAGGTAGAAATGGGGTCATGGTATTTGGGTGTTATTGAAGAACTAGAGGAAATTGTATGTTTATCATTGCTTCACTGCACCCGATGACCCTTCTGTATGGGCATGTCCCTTTACCTACAAATGGGCTTTGGTTTAACAATCTGTATTCCTTCTCATTTACAATGATATACTTTTTAGTTCTTTGATGCCTGATATGATCATGTTGGCAAGGTGAGCTTCACAGAATGCCAGATTGTTTGAACAAAGTGCTCTTGAATTGAGAGAGCAGTTGAAGAGAGCCCCAAAGTCCATCTGCTACCTTAATATTTAAAATCTAAAGATAAATACACGGATCTATTTCCCTATCATTATATGTAAATACATATACACATGTACATGTCTGTAGTTAGACTTATAGAAATGCCCTTTGCCTCCTCGTTCTTTCCTTTATTTCCTTTCTTCTTTTTTCACTATCATGTTTGGGCTTCATTTGGGTTTTAATAATTCCTCGCTGTTACCTTCACCCTCCTTTCCATCAAACTTAGTTCATTTGTTGCTCTCTTATCTCCAGGTTGGTTGACCCCCCCACTCCATTCCTACCACCTCCCAACTTCCCTAATTAATTCACTTTTCTAATGAAATATTCTTTTGTCTTGAATATACTGGGCCTAGTAATAATCAGTGTTGTCACAGATTCTAAGTCAATCTTCTTCTATCCACTAATTATATTTTAGGAAACAACTATAAGATAAATAAGAAGAAAAATACATCAATTTCCTTATAGAAATTAACTTCAATATACTCTGAAGGCAACGAATGAAAACAGGTTCTGAATAGATTTTCCCCACTTCCTGTTGAGGATTAGCAATTGATTGACTTACTCAGAAAAAACCACTAAATGCTAGATTTAAATTTAAGTAAAAATAGCATGACAAAGGTAGGAAGACATAGAAAGAAAGAAAAAATGAGATAGCAAATGCTTCACAATATGAAAAGGACACTGGTTTCTCTATCCAAATCTATGATTCTGTGGCTAACAGTTTGGAAAACCACTTTCTACAAGTTTTTACTCAACTACATAGAATTAAATAATTAATTTTTTTCATGTCCCTTAATGGCTTCTGGGCTTCTGTATATAGTGACTCATGTCTTATAAATGGATGGTCAATATATTTGGCCTTTTGTGGGTTTTTTTGCTCATGGATATGAACACTTACTTAGAAGTAGGGACATATTGCCACTAAAGTAGAAATCAACTATTGTTTCTCTGCCTCCGTGATTTCTGTGCTTCTCAAACTGGGAAGTTTATGTTACAACAGAAATTGTATTTTTTTAAATGGCAAGAAGAAATAATAATAATAATAATAATAATAATAGTAATATAAACATCAAAATACAAACAAAGGGTAAGAAAGAAAAAACCATCAACAATAATTTGAAAAGCCAAAAAAGAAATTTCTGTAATGAAACATGTGAGAACTATTTGAACCTAGATTAAATTTGGGGTGGGTAAAGAGAGAGGCCAACTGACTAAGTATCACATTATTTCATGGTTTGATGCATGCTCAGCAAGTTTACAATATTCTCTGTCTGATCGTCGAGGTATTTCAGTCCCTCACCTATGACTAGAGGGGATCTGTCAGGTGCTTAAGCTGACTAGAGACTCTGCAGAGTAATTTTGAGTTCTTGCTGTCCTCCATAGCCTTCCACAAATTGGGTGTTCACAATTTAAGTTTTGCACAAATTTAAGTTTTCCACAAGTTGGGTGTTCACAATTTAAGCACACAGATTGAACAATATGGGGAGTGGATACAACCCTGATGCACACCTTTCCTGATTCTAAAGTTTACAGTATTTCCTTGTTCTGTTCATTCAACTCCTCTTGTTTCATATGCGGTTTTCTCATAAGCATAGTGAAGTGTTACAGAATTCCATTTTTCTCACATGTTATCTGATATACAGTACAGTAGATTATATAAAAATAATTTCCTGCAGAGTGTAATTAAGTGTTCAGTTAGTTACTTAATTAGAGATTGAAAAAAACTAAGTCAATTGATTGGTTAGTTGATCATCATCATTATTAGTGTAGTGATTTAAAATGCTAAACTTATGTACATATTTTAAAAAGGAAAATGATTTTCTTCAATAAATTCCTTATATACCTGAAAGATTATATATTTAATATTTCTTTATATTTCAATATAATTGATATTAATAATTTTTTTGAAATTTGATACAATTATAAAAATTAATATTACCACTGACCGTGAATTTTGTCTTTGAGTCCTGCCCTTCAAATTGTATAGAATTTTATCAGTCAGATCATAACTATATAATGCCAAGAATTACATTATTTTAAGTAGTTCATTGATTTGAGAAAGAATCCAGAGATTCTGCAAAGAATAATCTTCTCAAGATGAAATTGTTAGACATATCTTACTTGTTTGTAATTTACATGCAAATTTTAAATATTAGATTTGAGTTAACGAGAATGAGTTCCCTCTGCCGACTGTGTTTCTTGAAAATCATTTGTGCAAAATGGACAGTATATTCTTCCTTCTGTCCAGAAAGGCCCAAGGGACAATAATAACAAAGCTAGAACTTTGATATGTTTATTGTTTGCATGTGATGAAATATGAAATGTGATCTCAACCTCTATTAGCTGCGTTAACAGTAATATTTCCTCATACCTCTCCCTTGGTACAGTTACTTTCATTATTTTGCAATGGTGATATAGTTTACAGACATTCCAATAGATCTTTGCTAGTAGAGAACTTTGACCATCAGGCTTCTACCGGTTCTGTACACATGACTCTGTAGTATACAAATCCCAATTCCCTTTTGTATCAGGGGTGTATTCATTGTGCTATGGTTCCTCTTCCTTTATGGGGAACACCTTTTGTACCTTCTGCCCAGTTAGTTTATTTTTTCTTGTCCTGCTCTCTTGACCTGCTATATTCTGATATAAAATACACACATAAAAAACACATACATAAAAGAATGCTGGCAGCAAACATTGGTACTTCTAGGATATTTTGGGACCCTGTTATTTGGGTGTGTTACTCGTTGGGCTGTAAACTAAAATTTCCAGGGTTGAAAACCGCCAGTTGCTCTGCAGGAAAAATATGAGGCTTTCTCCATCTGTAACGAGTAATCAGAAATCCACAATAGCAGTTCTCTTTTGTTTGAGGAGTTGTTATATTTCAGCATTGATTCAATGACAGGGAGAGAGAACATTTGATATTTTAATCAAAGAAATAAAATTATATCTGGCAGTGATGTTTTAAAAATAATCTACCACTAATATTAGTGTTCAGCTCTAAATAGATCTATATTGTTTTGACTTCTTTTACAGGCACACAATTGCTGCCAGAGTCAATTCTGACTGATGGTAATTCTGACTCCTGTGCTGCAGGAGAAGAAACCCTTTGGGTTTCCCAGTCTGTAACTCTTTGGGAGAATGGAAAGTGTCCGCATTCTCCCACAGAGCGGCTGGCCCTTTTGAACAATGTACCTGGCAATTAGGAACCCAACACGTAGGCGACTCTCTGAGGTACTCTCCTTTTCACATGGCTTTTGATGGGTCACACATAGACCATAGTTGCTGGAATATGAAGGTGGCAGGGACAAACACAGGTCACAGGCAGGAAGATAGCCAAGTAGGGATGAAGCTCCACATGGGTCCCATCTGGATCCTTCAGGATCCTAACGTTGGAAAGGTATGATCTACAGCTGGTGGATCCTGCATGTATAGGCTGCTGGTTGATTCTACACAAGAAGGACGGGGAGACTCATTCATCCTCTGGTTTATATCCTAGGTTCCTCTGTTAAGTGTCTATATTAGCAGACCCCAATAGATGGTGATTGACCTCATGAAGGTCTGAAAACTTGTCAGGATGGCTTGACATTGTCACAACTACTCATTTATGCTAATGAGCTGAATTTCTTGGAAATTGTTTTCAAGAGTGCTGTATTATTCTTCATATCCAGATCTAACTTCTTTCAATGCCATTCTCATCCTTGCACATTCCAGAGTTCCTGGTTGTTCTAAGCTTTAATGAACTAGTCTGAGTGCTTCCTTTGTTCTTAGGTTCTTTTGTTCATATTTATTCCCTTGAGATTCCTACAAATTTCAGTCAGTTGTGTTATTCCCTTGCCTTTCACATGAATTTGTGATCCATGTGCACAATTGAACGTACATTCAGGTACTGGATCAATCACAGCTGGACCGCAGTAGATAGGAAGTGGGGCTCAAGAACAAACAGAATGCAGGCAAGGAGATGAGGAGGAGGACTCAGATCGCAGGCTCCCATCTGGGCAGCAGAAGCTGCTCAACATAGATCACCTGTTCGATTTTTGTGACCTGCTTCAGAAACATGGATGAGCGGGACCTTGATTTTCCACCATATGAACCTGAGTCGACTTCATCCTCCAGTTTCTATGCCAGGATGCTTTACAGAAGACCTCCATAAGCAGACCGCAGAGGATGTCTGTTGTCTTCATGAAGAAGAGTCTAATATGATAAATCTTGCAAGCTTGTCAGCATGTCTTGACATTTCACCACTGCTTCTTTATGCCCGAGTGAGTTTCATGAAAATTACTGCTAAAAATACTTCATTTTTGTTGCTCATATCCAGGTGTAACTCTCTTTCAAGGCATTCTCAATCTTAGAGGATATTTTAGATTCCCCGTTTTTTTTCATGATTTGATTAGTTTGTTTGAGGCTCTTCTGCCTGCAGAGATAGTTTCTCAGGGTTTTCTTCTGGGGACTTTCTAGCAATTTGTCTCTGAGGCATCGCTTCCTTCTTCGGTTCTGCTTTCTCTGCAGTCCCTGTGTCTTTTTCAGTGCAGACTGAGAGATGACACTTACCCTGAGATGCTGGGGATGAGGGATACAGGGTGGGACTCAGGAATAAAGACTTCTGCTCTATCCCTGCTCCCAAACATAGCAATGCATTATAAACTCCAAATGTCCCCAAACTTGTTAAAATATCTATTTATTAAAGCTTAATGAAGATGCAAATATCGCAACAGCCTATCTCTAAACATAATATCATTTTAAAGAGCATTCCATTCATTATCATGAGTTCCAATTTTTAATGAATTCAACAGATGATGGTGCTAGCATGCATTAAGAGTTAGAAAGGACTAGATGCAGCTTGCAGAGGTGATGCGCCTAGCTTCTGGAGACATTTATAATGCAGTTTAACTTAAGATATATGTCAACAATTTTAAAAGACTGAAAAACCAGAGGAGTGAAAGGGTAAAGAGAGAAAAAAAGAGATTTTTGAGACATTTATCATTTTTATAAAAACATCCTTTTCATTTGAATAAAGCAATAAAAAGAAAACAACAAATAAGTAAAAGATGAGTTATAGAATAATGAAAACATAAATATCAAATCACGTGGGCAGATTATTGTCCAAATACATTTCTATTTCCTGTATTATGAATATGAAACATATGCTATTTGACTTAGAAAGACTTCAGAAGTATTTTTTTTACATAAATGAGAGACAATAACTCCTACATGTTCAGACAAAAAAGTTTCAAGTTAAAATCATTGCTTTAAAATCCCAGGGTCTGCTCTGTGTTGCTCTTGTTTTGAAAAAGTCCATGGAAAGTTTTTTTTTTAATCTGGGGGCAATGTGTAGGAATGCTTCCTCACCAGAAACATCCAAACTGCACTCTCTAACCCAGAGAGTGTTACCATTACACAAGCATGTGGCTCTCTAGGTTACCTGAAGAGAGGATCTAAAAAAAGCGAATGCCTTCACATTTTTTAACATGGAGAAAATATCATATGACATTTTCATTTGTGATGCAAAGGATCACATACTATCTGGACAAAGTCTGTTCTGGTCTAAACTTTAAAACAAATATATTGCAAACACACAATCTAGTTCCCACCTCCCTAACTCTGAAGAAGCGCTGGTGGGCTGGGGGTGAGGTTTGGTGCTATCCAATTCAAGCTACGTGGTTCAAACACACTGGCAAGTCCCAGAGGGAATGGGGAAAGTGTCTGCTCCAGTAAAGATTTACAGCCTCGGCGATTTAAGCAGGTCCCAAAGAGCTGGAATCAATGGTGACAGTGGTTTTGGATTCATAAAGTTTCCATTCAAAAGAGAAGAAAAGCTAATTTTCACTAATTTTAAACAATTCATCTAGTTCTAAAAGGCACAATAAGGGAAATGGCACTTATAAAATTAAAATTAACACAGAAAAGTAAATAAATATATCACTTCCTGATAATTCTGTTAAATGCTTCCTAATTTTCAGATTTTCAGGTTTAATGTACTTAAAGCATGTGAAGAAAATTTTAAAAAGAAAAAAAAACATTTTCCCCTAGTGTTTAGGGAGAATTATTAATTTAAATGTATAGATGCATGTTGACATTTTCTTTGCTCCTGTCACTGAACAATTAAGCCAAACACTCTATTAATCACTCAGGTAGGCATGGAGGGAGCTGAACTCAGCCAGATCCTCCTTTCAGTCCATCACCATTCATTGAAAACAGGAGTCTGCTGAGACTGTGCAGTGCACTGCGTGTGCAGAGAAGGGCTCTCCCACTGTGCTTCTGTATGATTCTGTTTCCCAAAGAGGGTAGCACAGCCATCACCTTTTAGGCTATAATGTAGCTCATGGTATTTGCCACAGTGCAAATGTTTATATTGGAGAACAAATGGGGATATTTTATTAAGAATAGAGCACAAAACTTGCTTTTGATACGGTCAGCAGAGCTGAAAGCTTTTTCACTTATAAAGCAGTAACTCATTCAATGCTTATAGCCAATTAGTCAAAAAATGACTGACACAAAATATCACTCATTCAATGCATATAGCCAATTGGTTAAAAATGACTCAGATTTGAGACAAATATTACTTTATAATATTTATTGTGATGAAATTAGATTGGTACAGTGATAAGCCAAGACAAAATGTAATTAACAAAAAAGCATGTGTCAAAAGTAACTAATTTTACAGTAAATAAGAAAGGCTTATCTTACTTACGCTTCCTTTTTTAACCTATGGATAATATAGTAATTAAAATTAGTGTCTCCCCAACAAAGAAAACTACATTTCTTCATTGGAAGACATAATATTTTAGATGTACTGCTTTCTCTTTAATATTTCTGGATCTGTAACTTACTGTAGAATTACTAGATTTATTTTTTCATGAAAAACTATTACTGGAGGGTTGAAAAAGAATTTCCATAAAATTAAACATGTTCTAGTGCAGTAAAAATAATTTCATCTGTTTGAATACCTTGACACATGGAATCCAGGGTCAGGAATGAGAATAGTGATACCAGAAGAGTAGGAATAAGGGGGGAAGGGAGAGGGAGGAAAGGGAAACAGACTGCAAAGATTACCATTACCACATTTCCCCTTCCCAGAGAAAGAACAGTAGAAACCAGGGGGGAAAGGAAACAGTGGTCCATTTGAGATATGAAAATAATAATGATTTATAGCCTATCAAATGAGGGTGGGAGGGGGAGGGAGGTCAAAAGAGAAAGAGAAACCGATACCAAGGGCTCAATAGAAAGTAAATGTCACTAATTTCAGAGATTTACATATAACCTGCTTTCTGGACAACAGGGGGGTGGGTGAAGCGACACATTGGATAAATTACGATATGAAAAGGTAATAACAATTTGTAAATTATTAGGAGTTCATTGGGGAGGGGAGAGGGAGCAGAAATATGGGGAGCTGGAATTAAGAAAAAAAAGAAATAGAGGAAAGGGGGAAAGAGGAGCTTTTGCCAAGAGTTCAAGTAGAAAATATTTGGAAATGACTATAGCAACATCTGTAAAAATATGTTTAATACAAATGATGTATTGAATGTTACAAGAGCTATAAGAGTCACCAATAAAATCTATATATTTTTTAAAAAGGACGATGGCAGCATATGTACAAATAAGCCTAATACAGTTGATGTATGGATTGCAATAAGAGTTTTAAGAGCCCCCAATAAAATGATCTTTAAATAAAAATGTAAAAACAAATGAACACATTAAACTCAGAAAAAGTATAAAAAGGGAATTCCTGTTCTAGTAACATCACGTTTCAGGAATTTGCTTATGCTTAGATTTTAATTGCATTCTTCAATCCCAGGTGCCTCAGACATATAATATGTTGTTTATGGTGTTTCGTCTCTCCACCATTACCATCCAGTCAGTTAAAGCACGAATCTATGTTTTAGAGTGTTGCCACTTATTTGCTTTTTAAAATCTTTTTGTGTCGCCAGATTCTTCCTACAGAACCCAAAGCTGTCCATATGGAGTCAGAAAATCTTAAGCTCTGCCTTATGTCTCCACATTTTGGCTCTATTACTAACGTTCCAGTTTGCATACATGATCTGTCAGGATTTAGTAGCTTTTTGCCATCCTGGCCAATCGCTGGATCTGTATGGTCTCTAGTACATAGCAGTTGTGAATTAGGTGGAGAAGACTTCTGAAATAATTTATCTAAAACAAATCCCAATAGTAAACATATACTTTTTAATTGGGTTTTTCTATTATTTGATGAAGATTTAATGAATGCAGTACAAATGATTATGGAGTCAAAAAAACACAGACAAGACCTCCTCTCAAATAACCCTAAGTGTTGCTGTTGATTTGACACTATGATTGGCACAGATTACCTTTGCATATCTTTTCCTTGGTTATTACATAATGGAGAAAGTTACAAAATGATGACTTTAAAGTATAAAAATATCATAAGAGGTATGGAAAAACATTTTCTGAATTGCTAAAAAATATATGAGCAGATTATGACACAAGAATTTGGCTAAGCACCTATGGCTTTCTCATTATATGATTGCTTAAGACCTAAAGCTGATCCCCATTAAAAACATTTATGTTAAGAATTCTATTTCTGTGAAATTGGAAGAGCAAAATATCAAAATTTGTTCACCAAAAAAAGTCCAAAGTTTAATCTGCATGCAATTAAAAAATATAAAAAGAAACAGAAAAGGTCAAATAAAGTAATTCTGTCTTTTTGATACAGTACACATCAGTCATTTTGTTGTAGTGTCATTACAGAAGTATCGTATGAGCACAATGAAGTGTGCCAAAATTCCCATTCTTCTTAATGGTAGCCATCCTTTATTTTGATTAGCACCCAAATATGTTTTGGCATAGTCAATAAAAATAGTAGACAACTTACTGCTATGCTCTGCTTCCAGCCAAGAAACATGTGGCATCAGCATTGATTTACTTCATGCCATGTCCTTCTCTGCATCCAACTTGAAATTCTGGCAACTGCTAGTCAATGTACTGCTGCAAACATTGCTGTGACATGTAGGTTTATGGTCCCAACCTGGTCAATATGAATATGGGGTATTTTTTAAGATGGCAGTTTGATTGAATGACAAAGAGATAAATGGCCCTGTGAGCGCTGTCTCTCCCTCTCTTGCTCTTTGGTGATTGGACCAGTATGCAGCTGTCTCAGCTAGTTCTCTGACTCAACATGCGAGTTACACTACGTGTGGAACACCCAACCTGTGGACTGTGTCACTGCAGCCTGAGACTCCTTTGAGAACTACTTCACCATGCTGCTGGACAAAACTTGAGCTTGTGACCATTGGATCCTCTCCTCTGTTGATTGTTGGTGACTCCCCTGCTGTTTGCTACTTCTGACCCATCTGTCAGCATTGCCCTACAGAAGACTCGTCTGTTTGCTTCCTTGACCTTAAACTGAACAACCCTTGTGAATTGAAGGACTTCCAGTATATTAACTGCTTCATATAAGTGAGTTGAACTGAGAACTTTGCACCATTGTGTGAACTAAATAGCTGTTATATTCCTTTGTATTGTATCTCTATTTCTATACATATATATATATCATCCATCTATGTATCTGCCTATCCATCTATATATCTATCTAAAATAATAATTTTCCTGATTTTTGTTTCTCTAAAGTTCCCTGTCTGAAAAATTGCTAAGTGATTTTCAGCAACATTTTACTTACATGTAATATTAATGGTATTATTTGATACTATCAGCCTTCTGTTGACTCATGCATCTTTAGAATAGGTGTATATAAGAACTTTTTCAAATCAGTAGTCAGGTACAACATCTTTCTACTTCCTGACATAGGCAAGTGAGTGTTTTCAGTACTTGACCAGCTTGCTGAAGCATTCAATTGGTATTTGTCAGTTCCTAGGATCCTGGTTTTCACTAGTGCCTTCCTGGATTTCACTAATGTCTTCAGGGAACCATCAATTTCTTCCTTCACTATATCCATTCTTGATCATAGGTTACTATATGGAATGATTGAACATTGACCAATTCCTTTAATGCAGTAACTCTGTGTACCCCATGTATCGTCTTTGGATTTTGACTACATTGCTTAATTAGCAGTTGAAGATCCCAAAAGTTTTGCTCTATTCATATCATTATGGTGGACTCTCCCCAAGCAGCAAGTACTTTTCAGTCACATTTTGAGTGCTTTGAAACTTGAGGGGCTCATGATCTGACCCTATATCTGAAGGTTTCCCTGCTATTCATACCAGTACCAATAGCTAGCCCTTCAGAAATGCAAAGCCTATTTTTTGTTCCCAGCCTGTTAGTAGTCTATAAACTTGTTATATTGGGTGACCCTGCTTCTACGTGAAATATAGGTGGCATAACTTCCATATGGCATCATTGGAGCATGCAGGCCATCCTAATATAATAAACTAATGGATGGATGAAGGTTATATTTACTATACAAAGAAAAAAAGCATTAATAATAAAGTGTAAATATACTGAACAATCACTTCCACAGAGTTAAAACTTTATAGTTAGTAACTCCCAGCATATATCAAAAAAGAGAATGCTTTTATAGACCCTGAAAATTACTTTATAACCCTTTTCAGTCAATCTCCACCCTCATAACCACATACTATTTTGATTTATACTATCTAAATACCAGTTTTACATGTTTATAAAATTAAATGAAAGAAATCCATAAGGATACCTTTTAACTTTATGGAATATTTATTTTTATTTTTTAGTTTATGCAATATTTTTATTTCCGTCTTTCAATGTATTTATTTGCATTTCTGTCTTTAGTTTCATCTTCTCCTCTCTCTATTTACTACTTTCCATTCTTATTCTGTTATTTCTTTAGTCCCCACTGTCTCTCTGCCTTCCCTTTTATTTCCAATGATGACCATTGTTCTATAATGAATAGATAGACTTCCACATATAATGGATAGGTAGATTGATATAGTTGTATCAATCATATAGATCTACCTAATAAATTCAGTTAGCAAGGTTAGTTTCAGAAAATAATTTTTGGAATATGAATAGAACCAATCCTAAATTGTAAATAGTTACAGAACTGCACAGTCCAAAACAAATAGGCATTCACACATAAAATCCAGTAGGTTCTAATACTACACAATATATATGTTTGTACTACTACCTAACTTTAAGCAACTTGGAGCAAGTTAATTTTCCATGTAAAATATCTCATTTTATGGTACTTCACTTTATTGCATTTTGTAGATATCAATTTTTAAAAATTGAAGACTTTTCACAACCCTGAATGGTTCAAGTCTCTATACACCATTTTTCAGTGCCCTGCACTCATTTTGTGTCTCTATGTCATATTTTGGTAATTATTTCAATACTTCAAACATCTTTATAGCACCATTGTATAGCACATGTAGCACCACTTAACAGACTACAAGAAAGCAAAAATCACCACATAGAATAATTGATTTTGATTTATAATGACCCTTTAAGACAGAGGAGAACTGCTCATTGGGTTTCTGAATCATTCTCTTAGCAGACTGTTTTAACTTTGTCTCCAGGAGTAACTGGTGGGCTAGAACTATGGACCACCCAGCACCCAGATAAACACCCAGGGCAAGCATGTGTATTGGGAAACCGAAGCATTCTTTTCACTCATGTCAGTTCACTATTTTTTTTATTGCTTTGTGTCTGTAGCTGAATGCACAATATCACTGAGGGCCTGTATTGGGAACTATGGTAAGGAAGCAGATATATATTTTAGAAACAGGAGGCCACAAATTCTAAAATCAAATCTTATTACGGCATTAATCCTATTTTTGAGCATAAACTGCTTCAGGAATACTACTCAAATGTGGTGAAAATCAATCTAACTGTATTCTTCTTGAAGCTATCATAAATTCCAGTCAAAAGCTCAATTTAAATTATGTAGATTTGACTTTGCAATGCCGATGTGCTCAGATCGAACTATTTGGAAGACAAGGTTTTTCTAAATGCTCTGAGAATAGAATGACGATCCAAAACTATTAGTATCATACCCAGAAGATCCTATGAAGTTGTAAAATGGCACTATATGCTATTATATTGTTTTCATTCTTTTATGAGCCCAATTTAGAAATGCATATTTTAAATTAACACATGCAATGATAGCTAAAATAGAAGTTGACTATGTTGTGACTGTCTAAGACAAAATTTTGAGGAAATTGTACAAAATCGATCAGATTTCTTTCCATTTATTGATGTGAATGAGATGGAGAATTTAAGCTTCATTTATAAGATTAGATGTAGGTGAGAAAACTATGTCAATAAAACTGTTAAAAAACATTAAATTTGAATCTCCAACTTTGTTTGCTTATTTATCAAGACATCAATCAAGTGCATTTCAGGGGAGAGAAACGAATTTATCTGATTGGTTAGTATGGCAAGAGCTTCTTAATGGATGTATTGACAGGCAGGCCGGTTAGGGATAGTAAAGGTTATCGCCACCCAATGACTACACTAAACGAAATTAGCTGGGAATGCTGTCCTAAAGGGGGTGGGAAGGAGTCAGGCACACATTAGAAACATGTGGGCAAGATCCAAAGCTGTGTCTGCACATCTGAATGTTGCCTAAGAGTGCCGGTGAAGGCCAGCTGGGTCTGGTCACAAGAAACCAGCAGGTGGACCTTAGCCATGCACCTAAATTCACTCCTTTGGGAGTGATCGAAAGGAGTAACAGGGCAGGCAAGCCCTCTTGCTCTCTGTCTACCACTGTAGGCACACCTCTCCTGGTTCCATGACCTGCCCTTTCGGGCCATTTTTCACCAGTTTTTTACAGTTTACTTGGGGTTACTGAGGTTAAGTGCAAGACCCAGGGAGAAGCATCCCAGAATCCTAACAATATTGGCATGCTTCAATAATGTATACATATCTGTTCCTGCAGTCTTTCATGTTACATAGAGATACTCTGTCACCCAGACCTGCCAACGACGAAATGAATGATTCTGCTGAGTTCTGGGCTTCAGTCTCTAACCTCAATGGCATCTGTAATAACAATGGGGCTTCTTATCCATAAGACTCTCATTTTGATCTGAATATTGGATTTAATCTCATTCAAGGAATAGGAGTAAAAAAGATATAAAAAGGTTATAACCCACTGGCATAAGAAAAGTAATAGATAGAAGAAATATTTTATAAAACCTCGCAATTAAAATTAATTAAAGTGATAACTGGCTGATAAAGGGTTGGGAGAGAGTATTGTTTCATCAATGATTGAACAACCTTGTCAGTGCACAACATAGTTTTACTTGGTATACCAACATTATATAAGTAACTGAGCAATTACATGAAAGTGTGCTTCCCTTTTCAAATGTGTCTAAACTGCCCTGCCAATTTTCTGATTCTGGGTCCTCGCTTTCAAAATTTCTCAATTTAATTCTAAGATGAATTGAAAAATCTTAAATTCATGCGAATACAATTTTAACAATGCAATAGCAGCTTTTGACAAATGATACTTTAAAGAAAGAACCCTTGATTTCAATATTTTTTTTACTTTCTTAACTTTTAAAAACTTCTGTTTATGGTAATTGATTTTGAATACATAATTTTTCTGAGCACATATAAAAATATCCCACCAAACTCACAATAGTCAAATCTATTCCAACTGAAGGGCAGAGTACACCTGCCTCTGTATGTTTTTAAAGTTAAACCTTTATGGGCTGAGAAAGCCTCATCTGTCCCTCATTGAGCAGCTGGTGGTTTCAAACTGCCGGCCTTGTTTCATGGATCAACCTACCAAGGACCCACTATGCTACCAGGACTCCTTTTTCTTTCTCTAAAAATATGTTAATATGTATGCAATTTTTAATGTAAAAATAATGTTCAATAAATAGTAGCATTATATTGCTGTCACAAATATCCTGCCATTGATTCTAAGCCACAGCAATGATACTTAGCAGCAGAAGCAAACACTCCAGGTACTGCATCATATTGGTATGTATACTTGAGTCTTTGTGATCACCACTGTGCTGCTCAATCCTTTGAGGTTTTTGTCTCTTTTGGTGATTGTCTAATTAACCGGACATGTCCTTCTTCTGGGATTGAACCCTGTGGATGACATGTCTAAAGTACATGAACCAATCTTTTCTTCTCATTTACAAGAAGCATCTGATGATGATTTGTTTTTTCTAGCAATCCAATGTATTTTCAGTATGGCTTGCCAGCACAGTAATTCAAATATATCAATCCTTGTTAATTTTCCAGCATTGTCAAGCAAACGCGGCAATTCAAGATACCAGGATTGGGTCCTGTAGTCTTCAATGTCACCCCTTGCTCTTCAACACTTTAAAGATGTTCTGTGCACATATATACCCAGGAAAATAGGTCGCTTGCTTCCTTGACTGCTGTTTGCATCAACATTCACTATGGGACTGATTGCACATAAATCTTGAACAACTTCCATCTTTACTCCATTTGTCATACATCATCTTCTGTTCCAGTTGTGAGGGAGTTTGTGTGCTTGTTCTATTTTTATGTTGATTTCCAACTTATACTGAAGGCTGCAGACTTGGATTGCTATAAGAAAGGGTTGTCAGTATTTTTATGCAAACAAAGTGTGTTATCTACAATAAGGCATATTGTGAATGAGACTTCCTTCAATCTTGAGACTGCATTTTTCAAATAATAGTATTGGTAGCATCAACAGTTGACAAAATATCAAAGACATTGTACTTACTGTTAGGTGAAGTGTGAGAAGGCTAAATCTGAACAGCATGAGATTTTGTATTTGAAAACTGTATTCTTAACTTTATTTGTACAATCTAATACCATTAAATTAAGACATATATTTTGAACAAGTTTTCTTTTTTTCCCCTTTGCAATCATAATTGTGATTGAAGATGTATGGTGTAGAAAGGAAAACTGTCAAAGAATCTAGGTTTCTAGTCTCCTTAAATATTTCTGAGTATGTATCAAAATTAGTTCGTCCATTACAATAAGACCCAATAACTTATTCAGCAAGGCTATGATTTTCTTCTTGTCTCAGACCGAAGCTATCGTTCAAAAATATGCCTTTAAAAGTATATTTATGAATGAAATTTTAGTACATGCTCTCAACGCTAATAAATATTCTGGGAAGGTGATGTTGGAAGATTAAGGAGCAAGAAAAGTGACTTCGTATTGTTCTACCCTTCACCCCTTTCAGATATTATTAATATGTTTTATGATCTTGTTAGGTGAAATTGACTCAGAAACTTTGAAAGTCTTTATATCACATATTATTCAAAAATTTCAAAAATATCTATTGTATTTTACCTATTTCTGTTAATACTAAATACAACTATAGAATTCAATAAAAGTATATGTTTTATTGGTGTTATTAGAGAATTATAAAGCCTGAATTGTTTATTGATTTAAATGACTGAGACCATGCATTTTTGTTTCTAGTTGTCTTGGACCTGAAGATGCAATGGTGATGAGTTGGTATTTTAAGGTAGAATGTGTCAGAAGCAGATAACCAGGCCTGTTTTCCAAAACATTTCTGGATAGTTTTGAATCACTAGCTGTTCAGCTAGTACTAGAAAACTTAAACTTCTTTTTTCACTGAGAGACTCCCCAACCTTAAAATTATGATTGGCTTCAATAATTTATTGAGGGTTATATAGGTCACCTATATGATGATGATATATACCACTGAATACTACTGCTTTCACTGTTGATTTCACAATGTGTGTTTTTAGGATATGATTGCAGCCCTGCCTACTAAAATAAAACTTTCAAAAAATCAAGATGAAATGTGTATGCATAATACCTAAAAGTTATTTGCTGTTGTTGATTTTGTTTTTGCCTTTCTCTCAGACTTTTGAATTTAATGCAAAATGAAAAGGTCACACCAAATTCTCAGCATCAGTAAAATGAAATAGCTAGATTATTTTTCCAGAGGTTTACAAAATGGAGCTGAGTATATCTACAGGGGAAGAGAATGTATAGGATTAAAAAAAAATTCAATAGGAAACTTACTCCCTGGCAACCCCCAGTGGCGCTCCCACCCCCAGACAATAGCATGCACACTGAGAGTAGCATATAGCAATTAAAGTCATTAAAATGACAAATTTTAGCTTCTACAATGGAGAGAGGGTTTTTCTATGAAAGGTTTAAAAATTTTTAAATGCTGACATACAAAGGAAAGCCATTAATCGTTCATTCTTGAACACAGAGAATTTAAAGATGCATTAAAGAATATGGGTGTATGTTTTACAGTCATTTAAGGCAAGTGTCTAGGGAAAAGGAAAGATTTTTATTTCAACTCACTTTGGCATGGATAATAAAACTATTCAGAATAAAAATATATATTTATGAAAAGTTACTAATAAGGGTTTCAAAACTTTTAATATACTTTAGCAAAAGTTTCTGAATTACAGAACATACAAGATAATCACATAACAATGAATTCCATACATACACAATTACTAGTACCAATATTGCTGTGCTACATAAGTTATAATTAATGAAAAATAGCAAAACATTAGAATTCATAAATAAAAATTATTTGGGGGTGTCATATTTTATTAATAGGTTCTAGTTTTTTAATTTAATATTTTTCTTTTGTCTGTTCCAGGATACAATTCATATATATGTATGAATGTATGTATGTATGTATGTATTTGCCATGTGACTCCTCTCTTCTATGATAGTTTTTCAAATTTTTTGTTATTTTATTATTATGATTTTAATGGGGTCCCTGGTGACACAGAAGGCAGTGCATTATCTATTAAGCATAATGCCCACAGTTCAATCCCATAAGCAACTCCTGAGGGAAAAATGATGAGGCTTTCTGTATGCCATATCACTTGGCAGAAAGGACCTACGGAGTACAGGGGTATTCCCAGAACACAGGCCTGGTGACATAGAATACTGGGACACTGAATCTTCACCTTTGACCTGCACACAATGCTCCACAGACTGCATTCTTGAGATCCCAAATGGGAACTCCTCTCGGTGAACCCGACTCAACCTGAAACACAGTTGTAACTTCAAGACCTGTGCTGGAAAACACACGGAGTCTGAGGGACAAGACAGCTGTACCAAGATTGATGTTCTTTTGGCTGCTAGAAAATGTCTTGGGACATAGATGTGCAGTGTGTTAGCATGAGTTGACCAGAGAAACAAATCCAGAGATATTCATATGTGTGCTATAGAGAGCCTTATATCAAAGAGTAGTTGTACATTAAGAAATTATCCCAGCTCAGTCCAGATCAAGTTCATAATTCTGTTATTAGTCCACGTGTCCTTTCCCAATCACTAACTGCCTCTTCAGACTCACGCACCACATGCAAGGATATTGAGTGCGGGAAGATCACAGAGAAGTGGGTAAGCACTCTTGTGAATTCAGGGGTGGTGGGAGCATCTCAGCACTGGCAGGGGTCTTCATGTGGCTCCTGAAGCTCCAGAGCTCTGCCTGGGTCAGCACAGCTCCCTGAGACGTGTCAACAGGAAGGTTTCTCAAGAGACAGGCAGAGAATGTACCTTACCTCTATGTGAGGTCATCAAGATGTGACCTGATCTACAAGCTAGATTCCTTTGTAAGCTGATAGGAGAGGCTATAACTGCCAAACCCAGTATGAGGTATAAAGACATACATTATACCAACCACCCTGTGACTATCCTGTTATGTTCTGATTATGTTCATTTATATTAGAGTATATCTCAGAGGTATGTCGCCACTGAGGCTCAGCTTTCTGATGGATGTTGTGTTATTTGTTTTATTAATTTTCAGTAAATGAAACCTAAGGAGAGTAAGCCTACAGGGAAAGAAAATATAACAAGGAATTGAGGAGAAGGTGGATACTGAGGGGGAGGGTAGGCAAGAGGGGGATCATGTCAAGACAGGAAGGAAAAGTAAGTTTTGGAAAACATGCATGAGTATGAAAGAAAGTGCACTTTTATGTTGGACATGATTGAACTATGGGACAGGAATGCATATGGGCTCTAAAATTACTGCAAATAGAATAAATAAATAAAACGAAGGCATAGATTCAGGAATGTCTTTTGGATTTGAACTTAATATTAGTCCCTATCTAAGAATGATCATTTCTTACTTCACTGCCTCCTCAATACTCACCTTCGTGAAAGAACCACTGATGATGAGAGTGGTACAGAAAATATGAGGGGGAACAAGGCAAATGACGTCCAGCTCACACTGAGAATCATGGCTGGGGTCTTGAGAGGTTTGCATTCAATAAAACAGCCACCTAAGTCCATATGAAAGAAGCATATCGGTTTGCATTATACAAAGATGATTATTCCAACACTTGAATATAGTGAGGAGAAGAGTATCAAAGCAAAATTATGAGCCCCCAGTTTGTGCAAGGCTATGGGCGTTGGTGATAGCTCAAAACTCATCTGCAGAGTATATGGTCAGACTGAGCCGCTCTAGCCACAATCAAGAGTCTTGAGGAGCCTGGCTAGCAGTTAGTGACCACTGTGATCTTGGAGATGCTGGACTGAATACGACTGGTAAGCAGGGGACCACTAAATGCTTCCTCAATTGGTTTAAGGGCAAGTGCTTTCTACTGGTTTAGTGACAGAGAATTCTTCACTGGCTTTTGGATTATTTGGGGGACACTTTGCCTTCTTCACCATTATTAGTATTATTTTCTGAGTATATTAATGTTTCTACACTTACCATTTACCATCTTAGCATGATTTTGCTATTTATTGTTTTCTGTTGAGTCTCTCAACTGAAGCATGGGAGGAGTGGATGCACAGTGAGAATAATGGATACAAGGGGATAGAAAGAAGACAGGAGTGAGGTGGAAGAAGATAAGGAGGGAAAAGGAATTTGGGGAGGAACTAATGAGTTTGGGAGGGAGTAGGAAGCAAGAGCAAAGTTTGTGACTGTGTAAGTTATCTTAAAGGTGATTTTCCAGGGATGGTGCTCTAAAATTGATGTGGGGGTGATTGTACTATATCTCTGGGATATGAATGAATGACTGAACTATTGAATTATAAGATGTGTGTGTAATTTATATACCAAGGAAGCTGTTGGGGAAGAAATTAATACCACAGAAATCAAAAGGGCAGCTTAACTTTGCCCTGTCAAGTCACCATGAATCAGCATCAATTCAATGACAGGGATATATTAATGATTTTAATTATTTTGAGATGAATTAAGGAAATACTTTGTAGGATATTGGAAGAAGTTGGAATTAGTCTGAATTCCCCCCCCCCCTCATAATTCTATGTTGGTTATGTTTTATTAGTGGAAAAATAAATCCAGAAATTATCATGTCTCATTGAGGGCACACATTATCAACATGACTTCCTACAATTGATATTAACGTTAGTCATTTGGCTATAATAGTTCATCAAGTTTCTCCACTCAAAAGTTACTCTTCAACTTCCCTATCCATAAATGGTAGGAAAGACATTTATAATATGGTATATTTTGCAAAAAATGACAAATAATACCATATTTTATCTTTCAAAGGTACTGATTTTTTCAGTATGCATTCTATTATTTGTATATTAAGAATTATGCTAAAGGCACATTGTTCATTCACATGCTTAAGCTTGACATGGATAAAAAAATAGGGTCATTGGGAGTTCAAGGGGCCAAAATTAAATTTATGATAAATAACTTGCAACACATGACAAGGTTATAAAAGGTGTTAATTAACTGACACAAATGCTGAAAAAAGTAAAGTCTAGATTATCCACAATACAGAGTTTCTTTTAAAAAAAATCATAACCTGTATATTTCAAATGTTTGCCTTAGTATTATTACCAATTTTTTTCTATATAAAATATTCTGATAGGAATAAAACCATGATTAAGGCTGTGTCCTTAGAGTGATTTAGATAGGGTCTGCAGTAGAATTGATGTTGAAATTTATTAAATTTGTATATTTTAAAAGAAAACCATTGAAATCTGTGAATATTGAACACCCATAATAGTTGAAAACTCTAGAGATCTCTGGATCCTGTTAAACAGTTTTATGGTCATTACTTCAGTTTGTGGATAATGGAGTTTTTAAAATTGTTGATACACTCCTCCTCCCCCATTCTATTATTTTATGAAGCTCTCTCAAACTCATTGTCTTGCAGTCAATTCTGACTCGAAGAGATTTTAGAGAGGATGGAGGAGAACTGACCAAAGGATTTATGAAATGGTAACCCTTTAAAGGAGTAGAGAGCCCCATCTTTCTACTGTGGAGCACCCAGTAGTTTTGAACCTCCTACTTTCAGGTCAATGTGTAACTACTGTGCCACCGGAGTATCTGGACTCTATCTTAGGTATCTCAGAAAGATTAATTTTCATAGCCATTTTTTTTGTTTCTTTGCTTGTTTTCTGTTTATGCTGAGAATGGTGTTAAGTATTATTAGACTTATTTATTTATTGAACATATATTAATATATACATGCAATTCCATTAACTATAACGAATAAACAAAGCAAACTGAATCCATTGTCTTTGAGTGGATTATACTCAACCACCCAAGAGGACTGGTAGAATTCTCTCTATGGGCTTTAGATGTTGTAAAACTTCACCGGGGCAAAATATCTCACTTCTTTCTCCAAATAGCAGGTAGTTTCCAACTACTTACCTTCTGCATAACTGATCTGGCTGTTAGCAGCTCAATTTGTGACCATCAGTCACACTTCTGGAAAAAGATAGAGCTTTCTACTCCAGTCAAGAATTATAGTGCCATAAACATTTAGAGGGGGGCACTGTGAGAAGTCATCCATTCACTGGTCATGAGTGAAATGCCACCAGGACTCCTTAGATTAGCTGTAATCTAGTGCAAAATAGAATTCAAATGATATCCGTGAGGTAGTCTGCTACATGACTAGCATGAAAAGCAATAAATGGAATGTCATCATACTTACAGATATTTAAAGAGACTAATTCACTACTCTAAAGAAATATTATAATACACCAGGGAACACTTCTATAAGCATACAATTCGAAACAATATGAAGTATAATTTTCATTTTAAACTATCAAACAGCAATACACCTAAAAATCAGTGAGCTGTAAAAAGCAGACATAATTTTTCAGTCTGTTCTTTTGGTGTGTACTCAGGGAAAGTGAAGCATATTTAAAATGGGCTTGTCTTGCGCACTCTTAATCTTCTGCTCTAGGCATTAGTTTCTCCTGGCAGGGAGAACTAAGACTGAGAGGCATAGTATACCTTTAAGATTCCATGGATTGTTTCACATGTCTTTCATGTGCTACAAGACTAAGGCAGTTATTTATTAGCAAATATGTAACTGAAGAGCCATTCAAAATTTACAGTAAGCATAGGTTAACATGAAAGGAAAAAACTGAAAGTACTCATGAATACATTCAAATTTCCTGGAGTGAGGAATTCAATAAGTATACTTAACTGAAATGATCAATTTTAACTTAAAATTTTATTTAAACATTGTACTAATAAATAAAAATACATATAATTCAAAATGAGTAAAGAAATATAAATGTTAAATTATTTTCTTAACCAAATGAGGAAAGTGCATCAAATAGTTTTTCAGTGAGACAAGGTCCTAACTCATTTGCCTCAATGAACAGAAAGTAGGGAAGCATCCCTCTAGAAGACCCAGGCTCTACTTTCTGTTTTCACTTGGTTTTGTGATGTTTCTTGTTTAATTAAGAGCCATTTCCAGGCAATTAGCACAATGCATGATACTTTAGAATAGAGCTTGAAATACTGCTTTTAATGATGAATGTAATGATTTCTTTTCATTTTGTCATTTGCCAGCCTAGGAAGCGATGCAATTTTCAAATTCAGATCCACTATTAACGGTCTCCATTCACTCTCACAAATATGTAGGAAAACGATCTTTAAGAATTTGTTCTTAAAGAATTTGTTCTCATGTTGAGAATTTTATATTTTTCTTTGTTTATGATTTGTGCATAGTACATTCTAATGACTAATAGATATTTACAGTCAGTTCTCATTTTTTCACAATATCAAAAAGAATATTTTAAGATCTATTAGGATATAAATTGGCAGTGATGAGATAATATTCATACACCTATAAAGAAGAATAGTTAATTTAATGGCAGTTAGCTTACGTATTATTAAAATTTACACAATAACTACTAATGTCAAAGAAAATTAAATGGAGGATTTTTTCCATTTTTAGGCTTAAGTTGAGTAAACATGCAAAATTATGCATTAATTATTACTTCCAATTAGAAGCATAAATACATTGAACAGAAGAAGAAGGCTCATTAGTAATGAACTATGAATATGGCTATAGAAACAACTGTGGAAATTACAGGGTAGAATTTAACAAGATCAAACAAGAACACTGACTATAAAATAAACTTCACTAGATACAATAACACAGGAATCAATTTGACAATTCTGTGCAAACACAGAAAGGAGGAGCTCAACATCACCCTTGAAGACAAGGGAAAGGTAGAGTGTAATGGCTTCATCTGGGTGCCCTACTTTTATCTCCTTCACTCACAACAAATTCTTTTAAAGTGACCACATTTTAAACAGGACATCATTGACTGGGGCTGGGGTAGGGGTTTCTAGATTCAAAATTTGGTCTATATGGAGCAATAAAAATTTTCATAGCACACAAAAATCGTATTGTAATATATTTATTTTAATTTTTAAACACTGTGGGTCATTGTTAAATTGTTAAAAAGCGGGATGTCTGGCAGAGCCATGGTGGCCTAGTGGTTGTGTGTGGGACTACGGCCCACAGGGTTGATGGTTCAAATCCAGCAACAGCTCTCCAGTAGCAAGGCTGGGCTTCCTACTCCCGCCAGGGCAGTGATGCCACACACACACACACACACACACACACACAAAAGCAGGATGTCTGGTCACCTTAGATTAGGTGTAACTATACAAATCGAGCATGTATGACAGCAATACAGGGAATTGCTTGGTTTTAGTTTCCACATATAAGAATATAAGGAAGAACAAGCTTTGAAGCAGGGTAAAGACATCTGAGAACCACTGGAATAAGAACCCATTTGATATATCTGTCTACAATGACAGAGACCCAGAGTAGAAGCAACAGAAACAAGAAGGAAACAATGAGACTTGACTGGGGATGCCAATTGCTGGATGAAAACTTGCTTGCTGGCTCAAGAGAATTCTTGCTGTGGATCAATGACTCTATCTTTACTATTGACATATTTTGATTTGTCGTATACTGCTAATTTTCCTATTTAAACCTTCCCTTAAACCTCAGTATTGTCTGTGAATTTTGTTTGGTCCTTACAATAAATTATTGAAGCTAATCTAAAGGAGTGTGTTAGGGGAAGAATATTTGGTGATTTGAAAGGCAAAGAAAAATTGGAGGGCAAAGTCTTATAGCAGCAGGAAAGTCAGCGAAGGACAGATATGGTCCTCCAAGATATTTCCCAAAGGCCAACACCTAACTGTGGACCATAACATCGATTTCTTACATGCAAGTGTAAGCTGAAGAAAAGCAGAATGAGTACATGACAGCCAAAGGCTAACAGAAAAAGTCTAACTCTTACTATAACTCTTACTATATATACTATGGAATCTCTAGAACATTCTCAAAAAGATTTGACACATTGAATACTAATGTTGAAGAACACTGAGATTGTAGGGTGATGATAAGGATATCATACGTGAAGGGTTGTGGGGAGGGATGACTCCTTAAAAAAGAAAAAAGAGTAAGATAGACTAAAAGTATGTCATATTCCACTCATAAGTTTGTCCTTGAACGTATTATCCTTAAAAATAACACAAGAAATAAAGTAAAAGAGTTGGATAGGTTTCAAAGGGTCAAAAAAGCAAACTAAATTATTATAACAGAATGCCAAAGACTTGGAGATAGGAAATAAAAATGGAAGAAGATAATTTGGATTTCCTGAGCTGAAGGAACTGAAGAGTGGTTCCAGTCTTCAAGTTGAAATATTTAGGAATTGATGGACAAGCGAATGAATGATATATAAGAAATATTTTAAAATACTAAAAGAAACAACAACATAAAGAGTCACTGTAGCGAACATAATTGATCGTCATTCAACTTTTTTAGGAAGTATGTATGATTAAGAACAAATGGTATCAAAGGGAGAAGACAAAACTTTACTGAAGGCATTGGCATAAAACAAAGCTCAGAAACTGATTGCAGCATGCCATTTAGAAGTAACTGTTGGAAATTTAGGAAAAAATTTTAAAAGTACAACTGGAATGACTTTCATTCAGATGGAGATTTGCTAGAAGCCAAGCATACCAGAAAAAAAAAGTTTACCTGTGCTTTATGGGCTATGCAAATGCATTCAGCTGTGTGGAACATGAAAAATATGGATACTATTGTTAAGAGTGAGAATTCTATTGTTCCAAAATCAATTGTTCTTAGGCAGAAAAATTAAATAGGCCAAAAGACCTTTGTGCAAACAAAACGAAGGGATACTGTGTTATATAAAGGCAGAGAAGGGTCATGTTAGGGTGGTATCCTTTCAGCATTTATATTCAATCTTGGACATAATCCAAGAAGTGGGACTATATGAAGAGCATGGAAGAAAGATTGAATCTCTGCCTATGCACTTGATGTCCCCCAAACAGATCCAACATAACTGCACGGTTTCCATTTAAATGTAGATAATTAAAGTTGGGGCTATTTGACTCAGGCCCTAGATGCATGCTTGGGAAGGCTGAAAGTCTCCTGTCTTTTCGTACATGCTTTCCTACCACAGTGCACTTAGACACAATAAAATTGCCTACATCATGATTTAGAAGCAATAAGAAGGTTCTTCCTTCAGGACCATACAGATCCTAGATGCAGTGCTAGAAGAAACAATTTAATGAATAAATAATTAGCATACAATTAAAAAGTTATTAAAACAGACTGGGATGAGTTATCTATGTACTAAAGGTCTCATAGGTCTGCTGTACCTTAGCGTTTAATATATTTATTTCCACTTTTAATCTTGGTTAATGACATTTTTGCTCTTAAGTAATAGAATGCTTTTCCTTTTTCTCTGAAAATCAAAATCTAAACAATGAAATGCTATTTAAATTGCATGTGGATCTTTAGAATAAACTGCACTAATTTTGTGTTTTATTTTATAAACTACATTGACATGAATTGATAACCATGACAAATGCACTTTTATTATCATAAAATATCCTTCAGTTGGATTTTGTGCAGTAATAAGCTTATTGTCCCACAAATTTAAAACAAAAAAATGGAAAAAAATATTAGTATATGTACACTTCTAGGTGATCACAATAATTTAAATTGTTCTATTAGTTCTACTCTATATTGAATTAACTTATATTAAGACAGTTTCTAATGGCCCCTCTCCTAACCCTGGTGCCTATTCACTGCATAGATATACTTAAGAATAGCCCACATACTTGTTCATATTTTCACACCTGTTCCTTAATCATTGTGACACTCTTTTTTGATTAAGTTATTGACTGCCCAAGATTCTCATATAAATTATTTTGCTTCTTCATCTCTTCATTAACTTTACAAGTTGTCATGATTCAAGGAATCATTTTGAAGTAGTGCATCAATTATATCAAATCCCAAAGAAAATGTTATATATATTTTCTTACATATAACATATTCTTATATATAAACCATTTTTGTATAGGTAACAACAATTTCAATGTGAAAAGCCAAAATGGCTAAATTACAATGAATTTTAATTTCTCATGAGCTTATTTAAAAAGACTGACACTTTCAAATACTCATGAAACTCAGTGATGCTATCTGATAGATTATCTATTTTATAGTAATAAGCACTCTATTTTGCATTTGTTATTAAGTATAAAATAAAATCATGCAAAATGTATCAAAACAATTTACTAAAGCATCATTATGATTTCTTCATTTGTTTCTGTTAAACTATTGTTACACAATAACATGCAAACCACTCAAGAGCATTAAAAAAGAGTTCCATAGAATAGGTATATAGTTACATTATCATAGTTTTTTTCATTTACATCAGTAATTCTGAACTTTCTCCATTATACTTCATTATGGATTATAAGAATTGACTTGGTATCTGTTATTTGTAACATGTATTAATCATGTTTGTGGTTTTTGATCATCTCTGATATCATACATGTTTTCAAAGATTTATTTAGGTCCATGCCCACATGGAGACCTCTTTGGCTACTCAATGGCTATCTCCAGATTAACAGGCTAGACTCCATCCCTACATCTCAATCTTGAAATTAACATAAGCACATGATCGCCACAAGACATAACTAAATTAATGATTGTGTTTACACTGTCAGATGGCTTTAAGTATGAAAGTTATCTTTTATCATTATCAAGAAAAATTTCTGATAGATGAGTCGCTGACAATGTCATATAGGAGCAATATGCCATACTAAGTATCTATTAAAAACAAAAACAAAACAAAAGTGTGATGTGGTATTATCAAAGTTCTGGTAACTATTTCTGTTTCTCCAAGAAAATAGAGACAGAGATAAATAAGGAATAAGTAGAAAAAATAAGTGAAGAGAGAAACAGGGAAAGAGAGAAAAAAGGAAGAACAAGTAGAATAGAAAAATAGAAAATTTAAGTTATGTATTCATTCTCTGGAGAATTACCTCAGTTTGAAAGAGAAATATGATTAAAAGGGTTCTCAAGCAAATGGTTTGCAATTGTTACTGATTTCAGTTTGGACTTTCAAAGGATATGCATAAAACTGTATTGCTCATATTTTTACAGTATGGTAAATGATGGATGGATGGTGTGTTAGTCCAGATAGACTAGAGGAACAAATTACATAGACACACATATGGATATAAGGGAATGGTTTACATACAAAAGGAATGGAATACTGAGAAAGCATCCCAACCTAATCCAGTTCAGTCATAAGTCCGTTATTAGTCCATATGCCCGATTCCAGTCTATAATGTCTCCTTCCAACTCACGAAGTCACATGTCATTGGGTGCAGAATCCCAGTGTTAGTAGGGGTCTCCCCATGGCTCCTCACTTCCCAGACCCAGGGTCCATCAACAACATCCAGTGGTGGCAAAAGCAACTCATTGTTGCTCTTCACATGGCCTCTCCAGCTTCTGAGGCCTGGCTCCAACAGGGCAAAACAGTGTGGCTTCTCCTCCAGCTCCTTCAGTTTCTCGGATGCTGCCATCTTGTCTTGCCCATGATTCATTGTTTCTGAGCCTAACTGCCAACAACTGGGGAGATAGATTCTCACCTTCACAAGGGAAATATCATGAGATATCCCAGACGTATCAGGAGAAAGCCATGCCCACACAGAGGCCTCATTGGTTATTCAATGGCTATCTCCAGATTAACAGGCTAGACTCCACCCCTACATATCAGTCATGAAATTAACATAAGCACATGACTTCCACAGATGGTGTGAAAGAAAAATAACAAAAAGAAACAAACAAAAAGCCAAGAATTACGTGTGCTTAATTCACTAGAAGATTGAATCGGGAAATTGAATACATTGGTAGAACAATATTAAAGAAAATATTATGAATAAAAATATGATAAGCTTGCACATAATCTAATTAGGGGCGTGAGAAATATTACTTTCTATCCCCTACCTAGGGACTTTTGGTGTCATGATAGCTAAGTGATCAGCTACTTATCCTCAGACCAGATGTTATAACCAAACAAGTGTTTCAACAAAGAAGAGACTTGAAGATGTGCACCTGTAGATTTTACTGTTAGGGGCTAATGATTATGAGCATTTTAATATATTTATTTGCTGTGTGAATGCCTTAGAGTGTTTGTCTTTTAGGTACTTAATTTATTGATGTTTTCTTTAAGTTCTAAAATTCGTGTCTGATGTTATTGTCATCTTTTACTGTCTCCTATTTCATTATTTTGGGGAAGTCTTTTATATGTGTGCATAATTGTAGGAGTCACTAGTCATCTAGAATAGTAAGTGAATGCTTAGTTATGTTTTATAGGTAATTTATCAGATAAATTATGCCCTTAATTTTCTTAATAATTTTTATTTCCTGGGAGAGAAAAGAAAAGAAAGGGAAGAGAAAGAAAGAGAGAGTCGGAGGAAAAGTTGTATGCTTTACACTTTAATTTTTCTGACTCATTGTTTTCATATGGCATAAAGTATGCATCCATTTTTTAAATGGATTACCAATTTTTTCTGTAACTGGAAAGCAATGGAAGATGATGTTCGTCCAGGTGGCGTTTCTCTATGTTGTTCACATAGAGTTCTTCTGAGTTAGAAATGGCTCAGCAGTCCCTAACACTTACTAAAATGACCATCTCTCCCCTAGTTCATGGATTACAGCCTTTTTTGAATATCGGTGGGACATATTTACCTCTGGGTTCTCAATTCTGTCCCAGTGGGCCATGTCTGTTGAATGATTCCCAGATAGTGGCTGAGAGCAGATATGGAGATTCAGAAATACAAGGTCCCTACTTTGTTCTTTTTCCTCAGCAGGGATTTGCTTTCGTGCACTCTGTTTCTTTACCATATAGAATAATATGAAGAGCTGTTGGATGATATAAGTGATTATATACATGAGTATTTGTAAGTATGGTAGAAGCTACTTCTACAATCCATGTATATGTGCTGCCTAAAGGAGTATGTTGTAGAACATAGAGGGGGCAAAGTTACACAAATTCTTGGAAGCCTTCAGTCTCTGGGATTGAAGTCTCATAGTCTCAGGAACATCTAGAGCAGTTTATATAAATTATTCCCTAAAGAAATCCTAATTTATCAAGTAGTAATCAGAGTTTTCAAAACTTGAAAGTGATTGTACATCCAATGCTTTCAAAACTGGAAAATGATTGTATATCTACAAAGATATACTTTGGCTGCCCAAAGCCAAAGAAAAAAAGCACGATAAAGATCCATGGAAACAACTAGTTCCAAGGGCTTATGGAGCCTATGACTCCATGGCCTAAGGCAAGTACTAGATGATGCCTGTAAACTTTCACCTACATGAAAATAAAATGTCTTAAAAATGGAAATATAGCCCCACTGGCTGCTCCAAAAAGCCATCTTTGCATTGTTCCCGGGTTCCGCTCGCCGCAGCCACCTCCGCCGCGCGCCTCCTCCGCCGCCGCGGACTCGGGCTGCTCTTTCGCCAGAGTCGTCGAACTCGCGCCTCCTTTGTAATCCGCCGTACCGGATCCTCAGCGCGCCCACCATGTCAGACGCGGCCGTGGACACCAGCTCCGAGATCACCACCAAGGACTTAAAGGAGAAGAAGGAGGTTGTGGAGGAGGCAGAGAATGGAAGAGATGCCCCCGCTAACGGGAACGCTAATGAGGAAAATGGGGAACAGGAGGCTGACAACGAGGTAGACGAAGAAGAGGAAGAAGGTGGGGAAGAGGAGGAGGAAGATGAGGAAGGTGATGGTGAAGAAGAAGATGAAGATGAGGAGGCGGAGGCAGCTACAGGCAAACGGGCAGCTGAAGATGACGAGGATGACCATGTGGACACCAAGAAGCAGAAGACTGAAGAGGATGACTAGACAGCAAAAAGGAAAAGTTCACCTTAAAACAACAAAACAAAAACACAAGGCCACCGTGACCTATTCACCCTCCACTTCCCGTCTCAGAATCTAAACCTGCTCACCTTCGAGTAGAGAAGTCCGCTCGCCCGTCCACCCACCTCGGGCTACGCCACCACCGCAGACACGCGCTCACCACCACCCACCAAACACACCGTGAATTCGCAACAGGGGAGGCAAAAAGAACCAAAACTTCCCAGCCCCTGCTTTTTTTCTTAAAAGTACTTTAAAAAGGAAAATTTGTTTGTATTTTTTATTTA